>QHKN01000277.1:0-96687 GCA_004366955.1 Fusarium humuli | reverse complement strand
AGAGGATGGGGCTGGGGTAGGTGATTGGGGGGTTCAAGTTTGTTTTTCTTAGTCGTTATCCCTTCTCTTTTTCCTTTTTGTCTTTTTTTTCCCTGCTGTTTTTTGTGTCCGCTCTTATACTTTTTTTCTTTTTTTCTTAACAGTGGTTCTATGATGATTCCCACTGCACCACTCCTTGTTGAAGGTAGACAGAGTTAACTCAGTTGATCAAGGGGGGCCAGGAGGGCAATCGGGCGAAAAGACTTTTTGGAATTTCTTGCATTCGAACGCGTGAGCAAAAAGGAGAGTGGCGCAGTGGGTGATAGAAGTTTTAGGTTCGCAATTTTAGAAAGTTCCCTAGGTTCTAGGACGGATTCCACTGTACCACTCTCCTTGAAGGTATAGTGAGTTATTCCAATATATAAAGGACAGATAGAATAGGTGGCCAGCCACATCTACCATCACGGGATCAGAAGGAATTCACTGTCCGGAGTAAACTCAATAACCCACTTGCTGAGGCTGCAAAATTTATCATGCTCGAATGCAATTGTCCATATGATATGTTTTTTGAATATATATACATACATTACTTCATCCAGGATAGGCCCTCTGTATCGAGTTCAACTAAAGCTTGAGAACCAAGTCCTTGAGCTTTCCAAAGTTGGGTGTGCCGTATCCAGTGACAGGGTCCCAACCAGCAGTAGCATTCCATCTCGCGCCAGGAACAACCCCAGATCCCTTGGGCTCAGGCTTGCCAGTCTGAGTGTTGTTACCGTCGCATCCAATAGCATAACCACCAGTGATATCAGTCAAAACCTTTGATCCGTGCTTGTAAATAAGAGGGTTCAACCATCCCAAGCTTGGCTTACCGGCTCTGAAACGAGCATCGTTCAAAAGACCGACGATAGCAGCCCAAACAGGAGCAGCAGCACTGGTACCTCCACTGCCACTCTGCTTGCCAGCGTAGATAACCTCGTAATCAGGCGAGACACTGTGGCCAGCAACATCAGGGAAACCACGGCCTTCCCAGTTGGTGTAGGGGCCGTAGTACTTCTTTGTCTGCTTGGAGACTGTCTTCATGTATGTCTTGACAGCCTTGTCCTGGTAGCTAGGACGAGAGAAGTACTTGCTGAAACCTCCAGAGGAGCCTTCCCAGGCGATCTCGGGGGTGACATCGACAGTACCGCCGACGGAGGTCAGGTATGGGCAGGTAGCTGGGAAGATGGCGTTGAACTCGACGGTCTTGTAATCGGGAGCGAGACATCCAGAACCAACACCAACGTCACCAGATGAGAAGATGACGCTGATACCTCGAAGGCCGAGAAGACCGATCAGGTTGCAGGTAAGAGTAGCATACTCGCGGGGAACGCTCTGTTGTAATGTCAGATGAGGTAAGAATACAGGGAAAGATGTGGACTTACGTCTTCTTCATCACCATACGAGGTGGAGATGACGGCAGGGAGGTCCTTCTGAGACAGGAGGTAGCGGAAGAAAGGTACGTAAGGCTCATTCTGGTTGTCAGCAGCGGTAGGCTGATCGATATTGGGAACGAAAGGTCTGCAAAGTGTTAGTCATCCGGATATTCTGGAGGAGAAAGGTCCACATACGGTGCGCCACCAGTGATGTACTGAGTGAAAGGAAGAGGGTGCGCAATTCCAACAATGTTCTCAGCGTCAAGATCAGCCTCGCCATAGGCCTTATGAGCAGGGTTCTGGTCATCAGTGCCATTGTTGATGAGTACAGTTGTGAAGTTCTGCTCAGGAATGCCAAACTTCTCTTCAAACGCGAAGACATCCGAATAAAGAGCGGACTGGCCGAGGAAGCTGCTGAAACCGATGGTACTTCCAGAATCAGCTTCGGGAGCATAGTCGCCGATGTTGTACATCTGCTTCAGGCAAGAAGGGGTAATGCTAGTTTGGCATGAAGCGTCGACTGAGCTCTTGGTAGGCTTGTCCTTGCGCTCGGTGATGGTACGTGCGGGGTGAGGAACTGGGTTGAAAGCAACCGTGCCACCAAAGTTGGTGCTGGGATCGACGAACTGAACGTGTTCCGCAACCTCATCAGGGATGGAGTAAGACAGAGTTCGGAGCTTGGTCTGTCCCTCTTTGGTGTAGAACTGGTAGTCACCACCGAGCAACTTGTTGGCTCCCTTGACGTCAAGAGCAAAGTCGATGAAACCACCGTTGACCTTGTAGTGCTTGACACCATTTGACTTGAGCCACTTGGTCACTGAAGAAACAGCCTCTTTCGAAGGAGAGAAAGCGCTTGCGACTTCATTTTGGGAAAGCCATTTGCCATAGTTCTTGCTGTCAGGGCTGGAGAGGTCAAGAAGCTTGGACTCGAGCTGATCGACACCTTGCATGGTCAGTGCGATGCTGAAGACCTGCTGCTTTCCAGAGGACGCGACTCGAGCAGTCTCGTGGACTTGCCAGCCCTGAGGGACCTCAGCATGGTGGGAGAATGATTTGCCAAAGGTTGTAGGGAGAGCGGATAATGCCAGCACGAGGCACTGGGATGAAGAGATATACATGACGGCGGTTGGATGTCACTGAAGACCCCGAATAAGCGAAAGTAACGACTGGATAGAGACAGGATACTACAACAAGAACAAAGTAAAAAGTCAGAAGCAACCTCTCTCATTCTTATCTATTTTCTCCCAAATACCTATTATCGTCAATGCCATCATCCACGCGACTCTGGATAACACGGCATCGCAATGGAGATATCGTCCAACAAAGGCCCTTTGTAAATACAAAAGGGCTCCGGGGTTCTTGGCACGAGCTGCTCAATTGGGACAATTTTCCGTTTCGCGTTGTGCAGATCATGATGCGACTTAGCCCGTCTGGGAAGTTATGCAGGGGCAAGCTATGGAGACATCTCCGGCTCAACGGCATCGGTAGATGGATATCGCGACATTTAATCCTGGAATGTCAATTGATAGGGTGATGGCGATGACAAAAGTGCTTGGAGTTAAGATTAGGTGATGACAGAAACGGGCGCGATAGCAACGTTTGGACTGGAGATAGTGGCATCATAAGGGACGACATAGTTTAATAACTTTATGCAAGTTTAGACCAGCTTTTAGGCCATTCTTTCGTTAGCTGCTCCAAAGCTTAGAAAATCTGGTCTATTACGGTCTAAGGCATCTATGAAAAGAGATGCTAACTTTGTCGGAATGTTCGGATGTTTTGTTCAAGTCGCTTCAAACACACCTTTACCATCTGGGCCACCGAAAATGACATATCATGCTGGAAAAGGGAAATTCGTGGTCGACGGACAAAGCTGAAGCCAGTCACCTTCCAGCTTCGTGAGTCGCCTTGACTGGACTTAGGGTCAATGAAGTTGGTCTGATCTTGGAGAGGTTGGTTGGATGTTGTGGCCGGATGAGCTGCATCCTCCTGACCATATTGCACCCAAACCTATTCCGAAAGTAGGACATTGGAGCCTTGTCGAGCCTCATCTACGTCAGTCAAGGCTGAATCAAGCCTTGGATTGTCAGAGAATCCGCGCGTCTACCTGGATGCAGCGAATAGTTTACCAAACACATGCTTGCCTTCGTCAAAAAAACTACACTTCCTCGCCATCTCGTCCTTGGCTTGCTGGATTCTAGAGGTCACCTGGTTAATCCGCCCTTGAACATCGATGGTACCACCAAGGGGGCCTACAGTTGCAAAATACGATCGCCTCAAGCATTTACGAAGAGTGGACATAAGAGGCGATATTTGGAGCAATACTCTCTGGTAAAGAAACATGCTTCGGAAGAAAGTTCATGACCAAAGGCGATAGTGGCTCGGACGTTTTCAATCAGGACGGAGGAGGAGTCGGATTGGTGTTTACTGGACATAAGATTGACAGATCCTACGATCAGGGATGGGGGCTTATCACCCCCATTGGTCTTGTCTTTCAAGGTATCATATAGCTTTCCAGAGCGCCTTTGAGGCGATGCGAATCGCGCAAAGCTAAGGTCTTAGAACCCATTCCAACTGCAACAAACTGCACATGTTGAAGCTTGTTGTCGAGCATTGCCAACCCTGACGACATGCTTTCTTTATGAGGGTTTACATTAGTATTTATGGCATCTAGTGACGTTATACTAAAATTAAACTTCAGCAATCCTAAGCTTCTGAGATGCTTCTAACGTTAGGACAGTCGAGAAAGTTTGCATCATGTGACTCATCCCAGACGTATGAGCCAAAGTCAAACAGCCTTTCACTTTTCAGAGGCCGCCGTCTGAGTCATTCGCAGAGCTCATGATGGTTACAGTTCAAGTGCCATTCTAAACTTCTATAAATACACGCCGAGTTCCCCTGCTATCTTCACCTTCCTTCAATATCAATACAGTCACCACCCTATCACCATAACGCACTATCGAGGAAGGGAACAGCTCTTCTGGTTTCATCGAGAATTAGAGATTTTGGTAGCAACACCTTTCTCAAGCTTGCGCACTGCATTTGCAAAGACTATTCCTGTGCTCCAACGCTAACCATCTAAGGTCCTGACAGTCATGGAGTCCAAGAAAGATTCAACATCCCATTCTGGGTCTGGTCCCCAGAAGCAAGCGCCAATACCATCCACGGCCGGAAGTTCTGGAACAACACAGCCACGCTTCGATGTCATAGCTGCTAGGTACCGCGCCGCCTGGCCAGAGCTCCTTTCAAACCGCGGCGTCGAAGTGAGCAAAACCTCGCTGCCATCGTTCATCGTCCCCTACGTAAGCACCATCGAAGAAAAGGCCAGAGAAATCCTCTCCCGATACCAAATCAACTTCGAGGATGAAGATGAAGAGGAGATGGAGATTCAGCTTGTGGATCAAGGTCATTACACCGAAAGCATTCCCACTCTTCGAATTACGGCGCCTTGGTCGGTAGACAAGCAGGAGGACTGGAAGAATGCTGTGCACGACATGGCTGAGGTCATATATAACATCTCTCAAGAGGCCAAGTTCGATCATACGATAGTACACATCGACATGAAAGACCCCAAGCTTACAAAGGGAATATACTGCCATCCGGTTGAGGAGTCGTTCTGTGACACTGCTGAGTGGGACGCCATTAGAAAGGTCGTACGTCAGCGACTCAACGCTTTCAAAGAAACCAGAGGAAAGGTGTCGGTTATTAAGCTATTTCGCTATGGTATACTTGAGCAGAGGGAAGCAAATCCCGTTACTATTTTCATCCGCTGTTTCGAGGATTCAGACGAAACAGGGTGGCTTGAAGTTATTGACGACATCCAGATGAACATTGCCGAGCCTGGCTGGAAAGATGTCTACATTCATATTGAACATAGCTGGGCCGAGTGCCATGCTGGCTTATACGACTGATAAGTATAATCGCAGTATGTAATATATTATATCTGACAGTATCTGGTCATGGTTGGGGGAGATCTGGGGGCAGCCAACTTTATCACAGATGCGGACTATCTGAGGGTGTTTGGAATGGCACCTACTGAGACATGGAAACCCTCGCCAGCTGTTCTACACCTCTGATTACCTTCCATGGCTTTTTTCTTATGTCTGACGGTCAAGTTCTTGCGGATGGAGAAACAGAGAGAAGCAAACGGCACGAACATCAGGAACCCTACGACGAGGCTAAAAAGCTGAGGAGCTCAGCTACTTCATACGGTCTTAGGCTACCCTTCATCCATTTTATCTAAATTACTCTACAGCTTGGAGATCATTGTAGTCTAGTGACCTAAAGTAGAAGCAAAATATGATGCGTTCACTTGCTAGCCAGTTTATACCACGGTGCTCGATATGGTCATTAACGTTTTATTAAATCATTCCTAAGCTTTTGTACAGATCTATATGCTTGTGCCAAGTCTATTGAGTGTTGGAAGGATACAGGTACTCGTTCAGCTCAAAGAACTCCTCCTTAACCAGACGAGGAGATACGAATCGTCGGAGCATGTCGGGGCTACCAGCTCGGTCGTTGGTACCAGAGCTTCGGGCACCACCGAAGGATTGCTGGCCGATGAGGGCAGCTGTGGTCTTGCAGTCTAGATAGATGTTAGAGCATAGTCCGAAATATCTGTTGGTGAGGAAGACTTACTAAGGTAGAAGTTACCAGCAGAGTAGCGGAGGGCATCCTCGGCTTCACGGAGAGCAGCACGGTCTTGGGCAAAGACGGCACCAGTCAGAGCAAGACCACCACCGTTCTGGTCGATGCTCTTGAGGATAGAAGAGAACTCAGAGTCCTTGTAAACATGGACAGCCAGCACAGGACCGAAGATTTCCTCGTTGAAGAGACGGTGGTCAGGAGATTCAACCTGGTAAACGGTAGGCTTGACGAAGTATCCAACGGAGCCATCGTACTCTCCACCAGCAATAAGCTTGACTTGAGGATCCTTGTTGCTCTCGTCAATTATCTTCTTGATCTTCTCGAAAGATCGGCCGTGGATAACGGGACCCATGAAAGCCTCAAAGTCCTTGTCGGGGCTGCCCTGGGTGATGTTCTTCATCTTCTGAGTCATGAGAGAGAAGAACTCCTTGGCGCGCGACTCGGGGACGTAAGCGCGGGATGTAGCAGAACACTTCTGGCCCTGGTACTCGAAGGCGCCACGGATGGTGTGGTTAACGACGTTGTTGATGTCGGCTGAGGGGTGGACGAGGTGGAAGTTCTTGCCGGAGGTCTCGCCGACGACGCGGGGGAAATCGCGGTATCGCTTCTCAGCGATGCCCTGACCGATCTTGCCGTAGATGGAACGGAAGATATCTGAGGAACCGACGAAGTTGAGACCAGCGAATTCGCGATGGGCGAGGACGGTCTCGGTGATTTCGGCGGCGTCACCAGGAACGAATTGGATGACATCCTTGGGAAGACCGGCTTCCTGGAGGATCTTGTAGATGATGGTGCTAGGGTGGATGTTGTACTGAGAAGGCTTCCAGAGGACAACGTTTCCGAGAATAGCGGGTGCGATCAGGTTACCGCCGATGGCGGAGAAGTTGAATGGCGAAACGGCGTAGATGAATCCCTCGAGAGGTCGGTAGTCAATGCGCGTCCAGATACCATCTGTTCCACGCTCGGGCTGCTTGCTCATGATCTCGGCGGCGTAATGACCTGCCAGTCTGAAGAAATCGGCCAACTCGGCAGCAGCATCAATCTCGCCCTGCCAAACGTTCTTGCCCTGTCCAAGCATAGTAGACGCGATCAGCTCATAGCGGTACTTTGTCGTCGCTAACTCCGCAGCGCGCTGGAAGATGGCCGCACGATCAACGAACGGTGTGTTCTCCCAATCCTTCTTCGCCTTGAGGGCGGACTCGATAGCAGCGCTGACCTGCTCTTTGCTGGCGAGCGGGTAGTTTGTGAAAGTGGTGGCATGTTCTGCGGGGAGGACCTGGTCCTCGTTGGCGTGGATCTTTTGGGAGACGCCGTTGAAGATGATCTCGCTCTTGACGGGGAGTTCAGAGCGGAGCTTCTTTAGGGCGGCTTCCACCTTTGCTCTCTCAGGAGAGTTCTTTGTGTATGTGGGCTGTCCAGGGTGTCAGTCAATTGATCATCAGAGTGTCGCTCTACTTGACTTACGTTGGGCTCATTGCGAGCAGCGGGGAGTCTGAAGGGAACAATCGTGGCATTGCCACGTTTTTGAACGGAGAGCGCAGGTGCTGAAGCTCGCACTCGGCAGAGGGGTGTCAATCGTCCCTTGGACGTCAATGCTCGAACGGAAGAGGCCATTTTGTGTGATGCAGGTAGTATGAGTGAGATGAAAACTCGTACTGCTTCAAGCCAGAGATGATTAGAAGAATGATTTGTTAACGGTGGAAAGAGCGAATGGCTTTTTTTATGCTGCTTGACATCACAACATTTCATACGCTGAAGTTTACAGCTGTCGGGGCACCTGCCGAAGGTTTTAGTGGGCGTTTTGGCGTGCCTTACCCCGCTGAGGCTTGGGGTACCCCGCTGGAGTGAAAGATAGTGGGTGACCGGGCAATGATCCGACTGCAGAGGCGCTATCACGAGACCCAGCTTTGAACCCCGCGTCCTGCAAAGGGAAATTCTGGGCGTGAATGAATGACCCGGGATCTGCCCCGATAGCTAGATTGGCGATTGTGCTTGTGGTATTGTCGGTGTGGGGTCCCGGGTTTGTGTGTCGGGATTGCCATGCGATGATGGTGTAGCGTCGTAGCGTCGCTGTCAGTGTCACCGGCAGTTAGGAGGGTCAGCTGGGGAGTGAACGCAGAGATGGCTAGACGAGATTGCCAGAAGTCGCAAGGAAGCGCATCCGATTTGGAGCAGCCCGAATTGGTAGAGGCTTGGGTGGTACCCTTGGTTGCCCTTCTTTGTAGTATGCCTAGGGTGCTGGCATTCTTCAGTTGAAGCATTCACTATACTGATCTCACGAAATCTGAGCCTCATTATTCTTTTGCAGTCACTATTGTTCATAGGATGGAAAAGCATCAAGAGAAACATGAAGATGTCGTCCAACCCACATTCTCTCGCAGCCATTTATGGAAGCCCGTGCTGGGCGATATAGCAGCGGCAGCTCTTTCCGCAACACTAATTACACCAGTCATCACAGTCATCGACCAGCAAGTCTCACTCACCAAAATCTCATGATACCCTCACTAACGAACTCACAGATCAATGGTTGAGAAGGTCTCTTTTAACAGACCGCTAGCCTCCGGCATGAAACTCAACAGCCTACATGCTCTCAAACATCCGGGGTGCTTCATCTTTGGCCGCGCATTCGGCTACGTCTGGGCTCTTTACGCTGCTACATACGCTGTGTCAAACTCATCAGATACACTTGCTCATGAGTTTCATAGAGCGGCTGTTGGAACAATTACTTTCGTCAATACGATGATCATTAATGTTCCTCTCGGTGTGCTGAAGGATGTGCGCTTTGCTCAGATGTTCAGTGCGTCTTCTACGCCAACGCCTAAGACTGCACCTGTTGCAAAGCCTGGCGTACCCAGAGCAGCGACGCTTGCGTTTCTCGGGAGAGATGCCATTACCATCTTTGGCTCTTTCACAATGGCTCCTTGGCTGTCTGCTCTTATCCCAGATAGCCTGTCGTCGAGTCCGCACTCCAAGGCGGTCATATCTCAATTGACAGTACCCATCTTCTCACAGTTCTTTGCCACGCCAGTGCATCTGCTGGGACTGGACCTGTACTCCAGGCCACGCGGTATACCGTGGGTTGAGCGCTCGGCGCAGATCCGAAGGGACTTGTTCTCGGCGACCATCCTCCGGTCTCTGAGGATTATCCCGGCGTTTGGGGTTGGGTGTGTTGCTAACATGGAGGCTCGGTCACGGTTCCATAAGATGTTCCAGAAGATCTAAAAGGGCGCTCTGGGAAGGAGAAGGACAATGATGGCTGCAGGGAGTGGCAAGGTATGGGTGTATCAAAATGGCTAGTGTAGTAGATCAGACATAGTTGGCATGGTTGTAGATTGTCTCAACGAAGTGGCGCACCGGTTGTTCAGTACATAATGGATACTTCTTTTCTTCTACCGTACCTGACTAAGTCTATGAAGTAGGGCGTGTATCATTCACATGAGTGGTGGTCTCCATCAACCGCGCCGTAGTGACAGCCTCCCTTAGTGCCCGTCCAAGATGACCCCTGACGCCAGCCTCTTCCAGAACCATGATTCCTCCAATAGTGCACCCCTCAGGTGACGTACCCTGATCTCTCAGATCTCCTGGCTGCAATCCACTCTGTAGCATAGCCGCTGAGCCCTTCATGGATTGATAGATCATGGTCTGGGCGTCAGCGCGTGGAACACCCACTGCTACGGAAGCGTCGATGAAGGCGTCGCAGATGACAGCCCAGAATGCAGGGGTTGAGCCTCCGACTGCGGTAGTGGCATTCATCAGACGTGGGGGGACCTCAACTGTCTCGCCGATGGTTGTGAAAAGAGCTTTAGTCAGGTCGCGGTGCTCCTGGGGAACCTCAGGCTCTGAAGGTGACTTCTCGATGGCGATTAAGCCTTCTGAGACCATGCATGCGATGTTGGGCAATGTGCGGATGACCCATGCTCGACCAGGGCTGTTTTCCTTGTTGGTCTCGCTGCCATAGATGGTGGACTCGATTTTCTCTTTTGTCCAGCCTGCTGCTACACTGATGAGGAGCTTTCCAGATAGAGCATCGCGAATGCCATCTTGAGTGAGGACACTCTCGATATCGGCAGGATCGACGCCCAGGATGATCACGTCGGCTTGTTGCACAGCCTTGACATTCTCGCCACGCGACACGGTCAAGATGCTGCTGTGGTCTGAGAATTGCTCATTGAGTTTTTTCTCGGAACCCTCTGAGCGCACACAGGCGATGATCTTGGTGAAGGGCAAATCTGTCTTGCCATCCTTAATAGCGGGCAGCAAATTCTTTACGATGGGCTTGGTGATGTTTCCTTCAAACAGTCAGTCAGTGCAAAACTTCAATTGGTTGGCTGGAGTAACGTACCTGTGCCCAGGATGGTGAGTGTGGCATTGCTCAAGCCCATGATTGCGTTTGCTGTTTGTTGCAGTGATACGGGTTGACACGGCAGAATCAGTTCGGTCTTATTCGTCGGTAGATAAGAACAATTGATTATAAAAAAACATGTGAACAAATAAATTGATCTTGTGACAGAATAGACCAAACCTTGGAGGGAAAAACGTCGACAAGTCGTGCAGAATGCAGATGTAGCTGTCCTTTGTTATCTCTGTGAGGGGTCGACGGGAGGGCTACCGATGGTGATGTCGTCTACTGTGGAGCGCTAAACGTGGGGAAGAGAACCTCCGCGGGGTAGAGCTACGGGATTGATACCGGCGCCACTATCAACGCTACAGTTCAAATCAGACATGGCATGAGACATGATATGAGAATTAAGTCAGGGCAGAAAGATCTTGTGACGCTTGATCGCCAAATGAGAGCTGCAGAAGTATCATCTTTGGTGGTTGGGGAAAGTTTGAGACATTCTAGCGTTATCAGTGGAATGCGGTGAAGCAATTGAGTTTACAGCATGGTCATCATCAATCACCATGGCAGATAACACATTGATCACAATTGAGGTCAAGATTCAGGTAACAATTTAACAATTTTCCAATTTTAATAGCTCATCAAATGTTACTATCAATTCAATTGCTTCTCCTACGCTCTCCAAAAAGTAAGCCGTCTCCAAGCCTCATTCTTCAACGCCGTGTACTCATCCAACGTTCTGGAAGCTGCATCCCGATTCTCCATAGCGCGTCTCGTCAAATAAGCCATGCACTCCCCCAGGGTTCCCCACGTAGTGCACTTGTAAACTTCAGGCGCAACACCATTGTCGTCCTTTAGCTTGAGCAGGCCAAAGCTGACCTCATCTGACATGCCGTGCAATTGAGCAAACTTGACGGGTACTGTGGGGAGGTTGGCCTTGGTGCGCTGTTGGTGCGTCTCGTGCGCTTTAACGAGGGATTCTTTGTTGTGGCTGGCGAGGAGGAGTTGGGCGGAGGGGAAGGGTTTGGCGTTTGAGCCGCCGAAGCCAAGGAATTCTTGACGGAGTACGCCTTGGGCGATTTGATCGTAGTTTTGGTCCGTGTGCTCCTTTGTGTCATGAATGAGAGAGCGAGGGTCGGAAGCCATGTAAGCACCGCGAACGACCTTCACTCCAAGAGTGAAGCCCTTGTCCGAGGCAATCTGAAGATGCTTCTTGAGAGTGTCTTGGGTACTCTTGAGGTAGGCTTGGTATGTGTTGTAGAGAACGACGTTGCCGTCTGTGTTGAACTTTTCTTGGAGCTGCATGCCAAGACGGAAGATGCCCCATTGGTAGTGCTGGGATTCGGCGTCGATGAGGATGTATGCACCCCGGTCCTTGGCTGCTTGGGCGATTTCGTGGCATGCGTCGACGAATTGCTTGGGGAGCTGTGTGTCGTTGTGGAGTGCTTCGCAGACACCAGGTCCAGCACCAGTGAGTCTAAAAGGTGTCAGTCAATGGCACCAGTACAATGAAGTTATCGTGACTTACTTGGTGGCCAATTGGTCTCCCTCTCGGAGTAGCGCGACCGTCTTCAATGTTCCATCTCTCCATGCTGCGATGTTCTCACACCATTGACAATTATTGTCCTTCGAGACCTCAATTCCAAGACCTTGCTCCTTGCCCGTCTTGCAATCAAACACAGTCTCCTTCGCGAAAGTGAGAATTGTTCCCTTGAACCCCATGTCCTGCAATTGCTTCATGGTAGCCTGTGTCTCAGCCGGTGTCTCACCAGCGCAGAATTGTTTGTAGAAACTGTGCTTCAGAAAAGACTTCAGCAGCGGGTTGCGAGAGACATTGAAGAGGTATGGGTTGCTGGCGTGGGAGAGTCTTTGAAGAATGTGGAGAGAAGGAATGAGGAGCCATGGTCTGGACGAAACGGCGTTGATGAGGAGAGATCTGTAGAGAACCAGAGGAGGGAGTTCTGATAGAGGTGTCTCAGCACCCTTCACGACTGGTGTGTTGGTGCGCGTCGCTTCAAGCGCAGCGGCAGCGTTGGTAGTCGCTGTAGAAGAGTATCGCAGAAGAGGAACGATACTATCTCTGCGCACTCGAGGTCCGAGTGTGAGAGTCAAGTTCCTGGCTGCCCGGGACTTGGTAGAGATGTTGCCCGAAAGCGCGGTTGTCATGTCAGGCGTAGTAAGTGAATTGGTGATTCCAATGTTCAATTGATGGTGTCTATGAAGATGAAGATGAAGAGATGACAGATGATGTCGATAATGAGGGGGGCATTCTTATTCTACGGTAGCCTTATCATCCATCCCTTTAGACTTTCAGTCTACCCTCTCACAGCTGGCTAACTTACACCGGCACCCCAACCGACACTCTTCTTTGTTCTACGATAACGCGGGGAGCGGGGTAAGGGGTCACATGGACATGGTTTGATACGGCATCACCAAACTCAATTAGACCGTCATCTTTTGTTTTGTCTGAGGTAAGTTAGGTATCAGTCTAGACCCCAAACCCCAGAGCGGGAGGGTTTCCCGATGGTCACTTAACCCCACATTCGTGACTTATCACGAAGCCATGACCTCCTCTTAAGTCGGGAATGGCACCGTTGCTTTCTTCTAGTGCGATCTCGTTTAATTGCGCTGGTGGGTTAAACCAGATACGGTAGTTGGGTGGCGGCGTTGTGCATCGGCTTCTCGAAGCGAGGGCAGGGGTTGGGTGTCTTTCCGTTGCTTGCCTTGCGCTAGAAGCATCATGCATATTGGAGACGAGCTGCAGTATCATCGTGGATAAAGATAAGCATCAATTTGTCCTGAAAGGGATTTTGTGGCGTAGGGTTGGGCGGCTACGAACGGGCGTCTCTATATGGTAATGGTCTTTTGTCATTGACACGCGTGCGGAACATGGCATTTTCTTCCGTGGGGGAATTAGATCTACCTCTCTTCATCGATCGAGGGCAAGTTCAGCCGAGTCTTGTTTAAAAAGCCCTGATACCGAAGAAGCCAATCACAGAGTAGTTATTCAAGCAGCTGATAAGTCGCAATCTGAACATGAAGTTACAAGCTCAAAGATACAGCCGAGATCGACCTGGTCTAGCAGTCAAGTTTCCGTCGTTGTGCATGGCTTCGAGGAATCCGCTTGCTTGCACAAGATTATACATGCACCAAGTCATCGTATCCATGAGTCTTGAGAAGTAATCACGTACTGTGTACCAGCCTTCTCCCTAGTGGTTCAATCGTATATAGATTCATATCGATCCGTGACTCTGTTTCCCTATGGCTAGACACTTCTAACCACTTCATCTAATGCCTTGGCTACATACTCAACATTGTGCTCATTCAAACCCGCTAAACTAATCCTTGAAGTATCCGCCATGAAAATGTGATATTTCTCTGCAATTTTGTTAGCTTCGGCGCTTCCAAATATGACATCCTACTGACCTTCAAGATGTTCAATCTGAGCTTTACTGATCCCAGTGTACCCAAACATGCCAGTCTGATTCACGATATGCGACCAATCACCCGGCGTCTCAAGTCTCACTAGCCCATCGTACAGTTTCTTTCTCATAGATCTGATCCTCGATGACATAGTCACCAGATCTTGCTGCCACTGCTTCAGCGTTTCAGGATTGCTGAGAACAGTGGCAGCGATTCGAGCACCGTATACAGGTGGGTTCGAAACAGTCTGCCTTTGAGCGTTCTGAAGCAGTGAGAAGACTGTGCGCTTTGACTCTTCAGACTTTGTCACGATCGCTGTCAAACCCACACGTTCACCGTATAGACCCATGTTCTTGGCAAAGGACATGCAAATTGCAGCTTCAAGGCCGAGATCTTCGATGAGATACTTGATGGCCCAGGCATCTTCGTCATAGTTACCCGAGTTAAAGCCAAGATAAGCTGAGTCGATGATAGGGAAGATCTCGTTTTCTTGGATCACGGCAGCAATCTGCTTCCATTGATCGCGAGTCGGATCGCAGCCGGTTGGGTTGTGGGCACATGCATGAAGAACAACAGCTGAACGCTTGTCTGCTGCTTTGAGGGCTTGGATGTAGCCATCAAAGTCAAAGGCTCGATCCTTGTAGTAAGGAGCCTTGACGACATTGAAGCCAATCTCTTTGAAGAGCAAATCGTGGTTTGACCATGTTGGGTCAGTAATGATGATATTCTCAATGCCCGAGTTTGCCTTGCGAAGGACAAGGCCAGCTAGGAGCAATGATCCCGTTCCAGAGATGGATTGGCACGTTGCAATCTTCACGACGTTAGTTAGTAGTCCCATGTAGTCCTAGAGACTCGACACTCACTCTGTTCTCTTGATAAGCGCTAGTATCATGAAACAGCAGCTTACTCGCCTCATCGCGAAAGCTCTGCAGACCCTCAATAGGCAGATACTCATGCCCAGGATTGACGATCAACTTCTCAGCCTCCCTCACAGACGGTAGAACCCATGGCTTAGCGTTCTCATCTCGGTATGTACCTTGACCGAGGTTCACCTTGTGGGGGTCTTGGTCTGCATTGAAACGCTTCGTGACTTCAAAGATGGGGTCGGGTGGGATGTACTGTGCCGCCCCGAATGCCGAATGCTGTTGGAGACGCATGCTTGTGGTGGGATTTGGGAGATTTTGGCTTAGAGTAGTAAGTGCTAGTGAAATGAATCGGGCTCACGGAGCGACTTCTCTTCCTTTTTGTTTCGGTGTGAGCGATAGGGATTGTGGTCGGATTATGAGTCCCGGTGTGGGGTTCGGTGGCATCGGCCGATGGCTGCTTTTGGTGGCCGGAAGGCATCCGACTTTGTCGAACACCAGCGCGGGTGCGACCCGTCCTTCAATTCTGTTATCCAATCGGTCTGCATACAGCTGTATGTGGTTAGTCGTCATCTAGCGACAACCGCCGTTTCGCTACGGACATTATATGGTATTAACGTGCTGAGTATGTGGTTCAAAGGCTCTCGTCTCAGAGCTGTACTGTATCTATCTGGCGATTGTATTCCCGCCGACAATCCAGACTCGATCATGTCAGGACTCAAAATGAGATACCCACCTTGGACCAATAATTGCTGATTCAAGACAGCTACGCCGCCACTCCATACTCCTTCATCATGCGACCGATGTCAACCATGGCGCAGCAATATACCCGATTCGAAGGCATTATAGTCATTCATACCACATCCTACCCTGTAAATGGTCATACAAATCGTCAGCCCAGCCCAAAACTGGAAATGGGCCTGCGAAGCTGACATGAGATGACCCCAAGCTCACTGCTTACGTAGGATTGGTGGTGCAGTCTGAGCTCTTAAGCCACTGACTTGCAATTACGACAGTCAGATTCACTTCCTGTGATACCATCAATCAATTCTGCTTCAAAATGGCTTCTCTCGACTCTCTGCCTAACGAGATCCTCTTTCAAATCCTGCGCGACTGCTCGCCGCAAGAGCTATGTCGCCTCAGTTATACATGTCGAAGGATGGGAGCTATTGCGAGTACTTGCTTGTGGTCTGATATCGAGTTTCATGAGGACGGATACCATGAGTCAAGCGCGGAGGTCAGTGAGCCGCCACCTTGGAGAACAACTAGGAGGCCGTACAACAGTTCGACGAGAGATGGTTGGCAGAGCGATATCTGCAAAAGAGCAGTGAAGTTCTTTACATTGCTGCAGAGTCTACATCGCCATGACCAAGCTCGGCTGAGACAGCTTGCGAGTCGAGTGAGAAGTCTCTGTACTGTGATAGAGCCTAGCTGGCGCACCGGGGAGAGCAAGGTTGAGAATGCAGTATCAACGTGGGGTCTTCTCCCATACTTCACCAACCTGAGATCGCTAGAATTTCATGGTGGGTCAGATACTTCCCAAAATGATGACTCTAGCTCTCATCTTCTCAACGCGCCTCCTCTGGCCAGTCTTGTGTTCGCAAAGCTTTTTGCCTACATACCACGAGAGATTGCGACATACGTCCTTCGGTCCAGCCAGACACTCAAACGTCTCGAGCTCGGGATGCTAGACGATCCAATGTCAATTAACTCTGGCATAGACCTAGACGACAACGCTAATCGCTTGGAGGGTCAAACGAGCCTGGGTGGAATTATTCCTCGACCATTAGGTGGCTTCCTGCCTGGCAATTGCGTATCATTCCCAAGATTGAAGCATCTGTACATATGTCAACCATGCAACAGTCGAGGGGATTACTTCAACCAAAGGAACTTTTGGTCGAGACGGGCGGAGCAAGACAGTCTGGAGTCTTGGAAAAGCATCATATTGGCTTCAAGTCAGACACTGGAAACCCTGGTTCTGGATCAAAGACCAGGTGCAGGCGTGGAAGAGAACGAAGGGTTTTCAGAGGAAGAGTTTCTCAACACTGGTGTCACGGGCACAGGCAACAAATCTCTTGTCAAAGCATTTGGAAACATGATCAGCAGCGATACAGCCCTTCCCAGCCTGAAGCAGGTGTATCTGTATGGGTTCATTGTTAGGTCTCGTCTTCGGAGGGGGCTGTCCGGTGGAACACCTGCAGACAGACTTTTAAATGGACTGGAAAGTCGAGGGGTGAAATGCGAAGCGCGACGAGGAAAGTGGTGTCTTTTTGACCAAGATACTGGAACAACTTCGTGGGCGAAATGGGATGGGGATGGGTGTTCTAATCTCCATGATATGTATATGGGAGTCAGGTGGTATACTCTTTTGACCAAAGTATGACTGGTGATCAGGGCGACTTTTTCTGGTCTAGTGTGAGCTTACAAGCAAAAGCTCAAGTTGTTTGAGGAAAGTAATTGGTACAAAAAGCAAAAATAAGATTTTGATTAACCGTTGATGGTTCTTTATACGCTTGCCTCAACACGGGATCGAACCGTGGACCTTGTCATTACTAGTGACACGCTCTACCACTGAGCCATTGAGGCGAGTACTTATTGTTGAAGACAGGTTACGAATTACGCACTACGTTCTACGCCACTATTTTTTGTTCGTTTAGCAAAATTGTCAGTTCTGGCAGAAACTCTGTGAGACTTCGCGGAAGAAAGCGACACTTTGGGGGTGGATATTGAACATGCATTTATCGTCTAAACTTCGTATACCAATCTATCTACTCCGAACCGATCATTAACTTCTACCTATACCACCAATTAATACATGATTATACCATCTGCCTGGGCTCTTGGTTTGTGTTTGGGTTGGAGTAGGACTGCGCATTGTAAGGATGCGACATCAATGCATCATCAGAGTTATATCCAGTCATCGCGACAGGTGTTCCAGGAGCCGCATCCCTCTTGCTGCGCTGGAAGATGAACAAGATCGCCTTCAATGAGTCGGAAGGGTTAAGCATGGCGAGCCAGGCATAGATACCGAAGGGACCGCCCTGGTAAGACTGCTCGTGTCCGTTGGCTGCCTCCAACTTGGTAAAGGTACCGCGACCGTAGCCGTGGACGTAAACCTTCCAAGGGTAGGCGAACATGAAGAAGAATGACAAGGGAACCATCAAGCAACAGGTGACCAAGTTGGGGATGCCGATGTGAACGTCGGCGTAGGTGAGCTGGTCTGTGGTTTCGAGAACACCTTGGTCCTCGAGAATCCAGAAGATAATCTGAGATGGTTAGTCGTGTGTTCAATGCTGTTGTTTGTCTGGAATTGCTTACCTCTTGAAGAAGAGTCAAACCGACGACGATCTTGAACGCGGTGAGCTTGAGCATTGGGTTGTGGTGCGCAAGATCCTTCTTGAGAAGCATGTACATCTGAAGAATCGAGGCAATGGAAACGATAAGCGAGATAGTCATGATGACGCGCAGGTAGATATTCGCAAATTCTCGTGAGTTGCTCTCCGCGCAAAAGACACCAGCGGCTTCAGTGATGTCCGTGGCGATAGCGACAACGATAGCAACGATAGGCATCTGGAAGATCATGACCCAGCGAGTCTTGAACCATTTCATGCCATTCTTCTTCTTGGTCGCGAAAAACACATCGCGCTGATCACGATGGGGAGAGACGTAGTCGCAGAGCAGCAAGAAGAAGGATCCCAGGGCGAAACCTTCAAAGACGTGGAGCCAGGGCTGGATGTAGACTTCGGCTGAGGGGAAGCAGATGGAGAGGAAGCAGATGACGGCGAATGCTGAGATGAGGTTGCCGACTCGCATAATTCTGGATAATTGTTAGCGCTGAATGATTTGGTGTTGGGGATGAATGACTTACTTGACCTGCTCTGAGGGGTTTGACAGATGCGTCGCGTGCATTTGTTTGGTGGTAAACATGACGATCATAGCAAGAGCAGAGCATGAACCAGCAATGATCATGCTTAGCTCGTAGAAGCTAAGGTTGCCGACGAAGTTTTGCTTAGCATCTACTACACGTTAGCGTTCATGTCAAACATCGTGGATGGATCTCACGTACTTTGAGCTAGTGAATGAGAAGGACAAGTGACAGGTGTGTCATCTTCATCGTTGCCTCTAAAGATACCCATTGTGGTATGGATGGGATGGGGTCAATTGAATGGTCTGTGGATTGCTTGGTGATGGAGAAATGGTGATGAGAATTTTCGTAACTGAGTGCCGACAATGGCAGATATATAACTACAAAGAGGATCACTTCCATCCATGGCAGACCCTGCACAATGAAACCCAAAACTTGTTGTCTAAACGCGATTAACACAGCCATGGGCACAATGTGCATCAAGCATGTCAGCCCTACCAGGTAGTCCAGGGCCGGTGGGGACCAAAATACCCTCCAAACGGTCGTTGATTCGAGGGCTCGTCTCAAAATCGCATCTTTGAAGACATGGGTATCTGGCGGCTGGGGGCCAATCGTGCACAGCCCAGCAACGGTTTTGTCCGCGGCTTGACCGGAGAGGGACGGAGATCAGCATTGAGACTCTGGTGCTACGCTGACGATCGAGGGCTTAGCTAAGGTGATAAGGTATGGGAGCTCCCGATATGCGCCAATGTGTTGGAAATAGCTGTTGGTCTTACGGAGCCTGCAGCGACGATCGAGGCTCGTATTTTGGATGTTGTCATTGGTGAAAAGAGGGAGCTTTCTCAGCTGTTCTTTTGCTTGTCTGTCAGATTGAGCTTGGCGACCCTCAGCTTAATTTCCAGACCCATTTTATCTCGCAATTCTTCATCGTTAATTGGCTATGTAGCTCTGTCAGCAAAGGTCCGCTTTCTAATTTTTCTTCTCCCGTCTTCAATCTCACAAGAGATGACTTCAATGCAACTCTTTGAACAGTTGTTCTAGTTGCGGCCTCCATGGCTATGTCTGATCGACATGTTGAACTTCGAATGGCTTGCCAAAAACCGTGTTTGCAATCGACTGTGGCTTGGAATTGGTGACGAACACGGTTATTTCGGCATGTTCCCCCTGGTCGAATCGTATGCTGGAAGTGGTTAGACAGATCTTTGAGGTTGCACTCAAGCTTTTGAAACTCCACTTTATTCGTTTAGATAAGATAAGAGGTCGGTGATCGGCACCTGCAGGTTCCGTCTGTCGGTTGATCATATCCGACATTTCTGGGATCATCAATTGAGCTGTCGCTGCACTGAATCCTGCAGGATTACTAGTCAGACTTCTATTTCCGCTTTGATTTCAATAAACGACTGCCGAAACTTCAAACCCTAGAAGAGCCAGTTATACGCAGTGTCTTCCCCACACTGCAGTACTCCAGGGCAAAAGATGATAAGCTACCCTAAAGACATGTGAATAATCAGCGATCTTGCCCAACACAAGCTCTCTACACGCGAACAAACTTCATCTTTGTTGGACATCGACTGAGATGTTCAGTCAATATTTCTAAATGATGGTTCATGCAATTTGTGAAGCTGAAGAGTCAGTCAGTTGATGCTGACTGTTATCCATTAACTTCAACATATTGCCACACAGATCAAAAGTTCACGTCACGCAGCTCATAATCCAAAGCTACAATACACAAAACATCCAGCCTAAACACCATCTTTGCATTTATCACAGCCTTTTCAAGGCTTCATAAAGCTAGTCACCTCGTATCCTCCCAGGCGACCTCTGAATATCCGACTCCTTCCAGAGACGGGCAATCTTTCTGACCATCGAGACTCGCTTCTCGCTTCCCATTCGTTCTGACCCCACCATTTTCCTTGGCCAGCTTCCTGATCCAGATAAGCGTCTGGAATGTTTGCCAAGGCGCAGCAGACGCGATTTGCATGAATTTGTGCGGCACGTAAATTGAGGGTTCATCAAAAACTAAGGAACCCCCTTTTTGTATAGAAATTCGTAGATCTCAGAAGTCACTCGTTGAACACACTCGTTTCAGTCATTCGTTAAGAAATATTCATCATGGTTCGCTTTTCTGATTCTCTTATGCTTGTTGGCATACTGGCCTCTGGCCTTGCCGTCGCTGCTCCTGAATTCGATGAGGCGGCTGAGCTGCGCAGATCAAACTGCGATGTAAGTAAACCCACACAAACGCTCGAGGATGATCGACTAATGTGATTTGCAGAATGATTGCTTTTTTGAGTCGTTTCCCGGTGGTTCATGTACCGACAATCCAGCCTGCCATTGTACCGAAAAGAAATATCGCGAGGCGTACTATTGCTGTATAGCAAAGAACTGCGAGCCCCTCGTGTTGACTAGTAAGTATGGGTGAGATGTCTTTGTGTTGAAGTAGCTAACATATTGCGCGTAGGATCTATTGAGCGCCACCATGATGGGTGTATAGCTAGAAACCTTGACTTCACCTTTGATGTTGAGGAAGCTTGCGGTATCAAGTTGGAGACTACTTCCTCAGCGGTGTCAACTACTGCTACCAGTGCTGCTTCAGAGACCTCTTCCACGGCGACAGAAACAACTGAAACAGAAAGTACGAAGACAGCGGATAAGAGTGCGGAAGGAACCGCCGAGGCATCAGCTACTGGAAGTTCTGTTCCTGTGACAGATGGTGTGGCAGCACTGCAGCCTGCAATGGATGGTCTCGCCCTGTTCATGGCGATCGCTCTTCTCTTTCTTTAGCAGACACTTGAATAGGTTGATGGGTGAATGATACTGGGATGGAAATGACATAACTCATTCTCTTAAATGATTCACTTAGTAAACAGGGCAATTTAGACCATGGAGTACTAGATAGAGCTTTTGACAATAATTTATAATGTATAATCTAGACTTTAATAATGCCGTAAGTTACCAGGTGGGTAACAGAAGAATTGTCCTCTAAAGCTTAGGTTGCTAAAATAAAGTTACCTAAGAGCAGGTCTAAGCTGGCATAAGATAACTAAACTATTTCGTCCCTTATGCTTTGAGCGGTTATTTTTTCTGACACCCTAAGGGTTACATCAAGTGGTCTGCGATACGTCACGGGCAGTGCCTTGTCGAAGGATCTGAGCTTGATAAGCAAGATATGTCACCGGCAAGGATCAACAAAGTCCGGTCTGTTTACCCATCTATCCAAGAGTCAGCTTCCCCGCTTCAACATATCAATACCTCGACGCGAAAGTTCGGAAATGACAAACGCAGTATACTCAACGCCTGAGTGGTATCTTAACGCTCGAGATAAAGATGTGAGCAGCGATATAGGTCGACTGACCATACACCACTTTGGGTTCAAGCAAGCGGCAGGCGGGACCTTGGTATTTGCGCCAATTGACTTTGCCAGCGAGCCCCGAGCCATTCTTGATGTTGGAACTGCAGATGGTCTCTGGATGCGCGAGGTGCAATCATCTGTCGCCTCACCAGTGCAAGGCGAGCACAAGTTCCTCGGTACGGATATCAATGTTGCTTTCTTCCCAACTACACCAGAGAGAGGCATCACCTTCGTGGAGCAAAACATCCAGGATCTGCCACCTCGAGAAATGCAAAACCACTTCGATCTCATCAACCTTCGCATGATTCTCATAGCTGCCGGTTCCGGTGAGGCACAGCGCGCTGCAGTCAATCGGCACATTGAACTTCTCAAGCCAGGCGGTTGGATCCAGATTGGCGACTGCGATCGAGTTTGCCCTACTTCGGAAGAGGAGAATCCTCGTTACAACGACATGTTTGCTTGTATCCGAGCAGTGTGCCAAGCCTCTGGACTGGACCCTCAAGAAGCACCGAAGATGAAAGGTTGGTTGGAAGAAGCCGGGCTTGAAAAGGTTGAAGAAAAGACAGCAATGCGTGCTGTTGGGAAGCGCAATACAGATGCTGAGCTTGGCCGTCTGGGGATCGAAGCAGATCTTATTATCGCGAAAGGATTTGCAGCTGGTGCTAAATGTAAGCCTGACCGGGAGTCAAAGGGGATTCACAGCTGATCGAGTGTAGCACTGCCCTTATCTTCGAAGCCGTTATCAGATGAGCGACTGAATTCACTGGTGCAAGATCTGGAGGTGGAGCTGACCAACACCGGAGCATACTTCCCGGTGCGTTTCATTTGGGGCAGAAAACCATTGTGAGCTGGTCTTGTATAGCTAAGTTTTTTGAAAGTCACGCCTCTCAACGCGTACAGGTTAAACCAACACAACGAATAATAACGTGAGCTGGTCTTGGTACATGTGGCTATTGGTATGGAGGAAACCTCGCTGGGGTGTCAGAAAAATTGGCCGCTTGAAACATAAGAGATGAAATAATTTAGTCACTTTATGGCTGCTTAGACTAGCACTTAGGCTACTCTGTTTTAGTAGCCTAACTTAGAGGACATTTCTTCTGTCATCCACCTAGAACCTCCATGTCCTAGTATTGCAGAGACATGCTGTTGCGTTCCTGAACCAACTAGTCCTTTCCATCGCACCCCTGTCAAGGAACCTTCCGTGAACTCGAGCTTCACTGTAAAGGTTTCTTACCGTATGTCGAGTATCTAGACATGTTAGCCCAATGCCCTTCGAGAAAACTATGCGACTTACACAGGCCAGTAAGCATGAATCGCCTTGTTACCAAGATCCTTCCTAACCTTTGCCAAAAAGACCGTCACCTCCTCCAGGCTCCAACCAAGTACCCGAGTCAAAGCAGCCATGGAGATAGCCTCAAGTCCCTTGAAGTGATCCATATTCATGTTATTCCACTGACCAATTTCTTTGTGCATTTTGTCTTTCGGCCACGAGTTGTTGGGCCACTTCAAAACTGTCTCAACGATATCCACAAACCCGGCATCCTGCAGGATACCTTTGTTCTTCTTATTGTCCTGGAAGGGGCGACCGATCTTGGTTGAAGCTTCATCAAGAAGATGGAGAAGTTTGGACAACTCGCTGTCCTCGGTCAGGGTGTTATCATCGGAGTTGGCGAAAAGGTCGACTTCAAGGAGTTCTACATAACCTCCGGGGACGAGATTCCTAAAATCATGAGACATATGCTCTTGTTATGGCTGGTGGACGTACTTGTAGATGTTACTAGCTAGCTCGGGCCAGCTTCTGATGCTGAAGGTCATCATCCGACTGTGGACATAGTCGAAGGGCTCAGAAAAAGTCCAAGGCTCCTCGATGTCGTCAACAAAGAACTCCACGTTCGGAGGTACACTGGTCATCGTGATTAGCCATAAGAATTGTAGAAGGCGTGGAGAGGAAATTGTACAAGCCAGGCTGTATAGGAGATAGGTCAACTCCAATGACCTTAGCATCAGGATGTTCGTCGGCAAAGTCAATCGCCCAAATCCCAGTGCCCGTGCCAACATCAAGCACGCGTTTGACCTTGGAATCGGGATCATTAGGAGGCGCCAAGCCCAGTCTGTTATCCAGAGTCAAAATGAACAAGTTATGCTGGAGATCTAATTGCAAGGCGTTAGCAGCCAGGAAACCTGGAAAGGAATATCAATACCTAGTCTCTGTTTCTCGATGTCATCGTTGGGGAGGTTGTATTCTGCTGTGATTAGCGACCGTCAAGGAGCTAAAGATGGTAGTAATGATTACTTCCGTCCTTGTATCGATGATAAGTCCGGCCGTTCTCTCTGCGATAGTCTAGGATAGAGCTTCTCAAGCTTTCGGATGTTGATGCATTGATCTGAGAACACGGTTAATATTAACGTGGCTCGTGAAAGGAATCTACCAAAGTGACCCACAGAACCAATCGAAGAATCGTGGTCGTCTTCAAACTACATCCATGTCAGTATATAGCACGCTGAGGCCTATCGAACAGACCAACCTCTTCATCTGGCAAGATGACATTTTCGCGATTGAGAGTCGGCTCACCCATCTTGACCTAACGATAATTGCATACGAAGAGTGATGCGAGAAATAAAAAAACTGTTTCCCCTCACTAAACAGATCATCTTTGTTTTATCATGCTTTTACCCTTGCTACTATCTGCATGTTGGTTGTGTTGACGGTGGATAAAGTGGTCAAGGATCCTATCATACGATGGCGGAATCGGATATATGCCATATCCATAACAACGCAGATTTGCCGAGTGCAACCATGTAAGGCATGGGAAAATTTATGAGAGCAGAATCTGAATGTCTGCGAGCGACAATGCTCAAGAAGTCAAGACATATGGAGTGTAACGATATGTATCCTCGACAGTGTCTCGAAGCTGTGGATCGGTTGATCGTGGAATGGTAGAAATGAGACTACACATTCTGTAGTAAAATAAGATTAAACGGTTGTAGTCGGAATATGGCTAAACATTGTTCCAAGTTCTTTGGACAGCCCCAATACCTTCCCGTCATGCCTTGCGCGGACAACATGTCGGATCATGGAACTTTTCCAATGGCCATGACAACTCCGCCGCTTCAGCAGCCTATGTTTCCAAGTCAGTTGAAGGCAAAAGCTTATCCGTCGGACAACAGCAAGGATATAAATAAACGAAAAATGAAGAAGGCGCTGATGATTGACAAGCTGACAATGGAGGATACACATGTGGCAGGAACCCGGTGAGCACTAGGTGCTGATTCAAACACCTTTACATGCTTCGGAACATAACGAACCCCGTCGAGACCAGCAGACATAAAATACTCACGATACAGTGGTGAGATGGAAGATGAGCCACCGTTAGAAATGCTGTCCGCAGTGTGTTAGAAGAATTGACCGTCTTAAGCATAAGAGATGGAATAGCTCAGTCATTTTATGCCAGGTTAGATAGACTTTTAGGTTACTTTATTTTGGTAGTCTAAGTCTTAGAGGACAATTCTTCTGTTACCCACCCAGGCTGTGCATCAGAATACTCGGCTTTGCAGTGAAAGTTGGGACCGGAAATTGCTGGCGTCATCAGCCTCACAACACGTGCGAGAGTCTCTGGAAACAAAAGGTCCCCATATAGCTCCAAACCAGCAGCATTCTACGCAGTTGGGTATAGTCGCTTATGCTAAGCGACACATTTGGCAATGTGGCCATCAAGCGCATTGGTCCAGCTGGCGACGATGATGAGCTTCGGCGACACCGATCCACTAGCGGCTGAGTCACCATGAGAAGACAGTCTGTAAATGGGGACCTCATCATACGGCCTTTGCATGTAAGAGGGGCTTGGAATTGACCGATGAAGACATATGAGGAAATAGATGGGACGATTCATGGCGTAGTTGACAAGTCTCGAAATTGTTTTGGACAGATTGGCGAGAAACAGGGAGGCTGAGTTGCGTTATATCATGGCGGCGCGTAAGACCTGATTACAGTAATGAAAACTCCGATCACTGCGCTTGAACTGTGGAGATACAAGAATGTCAGGCTTTTATTGTGTTCATAGCGCTTATCTGTCAGATTTGGGCTGTATAGACCGCTGATTGATCTCCGCTGACGTCGTTGCAGTGAGATTCGATCATTGCCAAGTAGGGACGTGGCACGGTTTCAAATTATTCCCAGATCGTTGATAGCGATTACATGGAGTCGGGGAGATTTGAAATCCCTTGTGGCGATCACGGTGAGTTGTAATCCGAAAAGAGACACCATGGCGAATTGCTCTCAATAACTCAACATAGAACTCTAGACGCCCAACTCGAGTATTATCACCTTATTTGGGATGCGAAATCTTCCAAATATTCGTCTGATCTTTGTCAGATCCTTATCCAGTCTAGTGGATCAGATAATCATTGATTTCACAAGATGTTAACTAAGCCCCAGTAGGGCTATGATTCCAAGCACCTTCGGCATCCACTTAGCCAAGAGGCTCAGGACCCTTGTGTAAGCTGACAGTGGGCATGGCTGGCAACCGTTGTAGCTTAGTCTGACGTAGTGGTAATAGCCAACACACCATCTCGCTTGACGATTCGCGAGCAAGGCGGTAACACAGAGCCTGTATATATGTACCGCGTCTATCAATCTTAGATCTATGTTTCAGACCATCGATTCATTAGTCTTTTCACAAGCGCCATATTTTACATCATGTCTGAATCTCGTGGACTCATGAGGGACCCTCAACCGGGACAAGAAGGCTATCCAGGTAATCCTGGGTTCCCGGGGTTTCCTGACTACACAAGATATAGCGGCGCTACACAATATGAAGGACACTCGTTCGAGTGGAACCGATCTAGTCAGATTGAGAAGGGTTCTACACCACGGGGCTCGATGGACGGTCGTCCGACGAAAGAGCTGGACTGGGATGGAGAGAAAGACCCCGAGAACCCTATGAATTGGGCTTTGTGGAAGAAAGTTATTCATACTGCTATACCAGCGATATACACATTCGGCTTGTATGTACGCTCCCTGCTGCTTGGAAGATAGCTACTGACAGTTATGAAGAACAACAGGTATCTCGACACTTGTCGCTGGTCTACCAGGAATTATGGAGCAGTTCGGCGAGACAAGTCGAAACATCGCACTCCTTCCCATCACGCTATACACCATCGGCTTCGTCTTCGGTCCTTGCATCGCTGCCCCCATCTCCGATCTCCACGGCCGTCTCGTCGTATACAAAGTCAACATAATAATCCTAATAATCTGCAACGCCATCGCCGTGGCATCAGACAACTTTGCAGTCCTCGTCATCTTCCGATTCTTCGCATCATTGGGAGGAAGTGGAGTCATGGCCGTGGGCGCAGGAACCATGGCTGACCTCTGGCTGCCGAGTCAAGTCAGTCGTGTCGGTGTCGCATATCTGCTTGCACCCTTCCTTGGTCCTAGCATGGGCCCACTGATTGGCTCGTATGCTATTGAACAATATGGTGGCGATTGGAAATGGGGAATCTGGGTTGTTCTTTGCATCCTGACCCCCGTTGCTATCGCTATCTTCTTCTCTTCTGAGACGTCCAAGAAACAAATCCTTGCTGCGCGGGCTAAGAGACGCGGCAGTTATCCCCAGGGTCAAGGCTTTAGTCAAGAGTTGCGAAAGATTGGAAGGGCCATGCTCAAGCCATGGCATATGTGTATCTTCGAGGTAAGTCTATATATCTCCCACTGTTTGTGTTGATGAGTACTGACTATTGTGGATAGCCTGTGTCACTGGTTCTCGGTCTCTACAGTGGTTTCTCATTCGCCATGATCTTCTCGTTCTTTGGCTCTTACACTTACGTCTACTCCACCGTCTACCAATTCGACGCTCGACAAATAGGCCTTTGCTACATCGGTCTCATCATCGGTAAGTCAGCCCGATACCTCATTTGCTTTAGGCGCAGCTAACCATTCTAGGTATTCTTTTGGGCCTTGTGACATTCGCAGTCTTCGACGCAACGATCTATCAGAAGCAAGTAGCTAGAACCGGCGACAGAGTGCCCCCCGAGCATCGGCTATACGCAGCTTTAGTCGGAAGTATACTCGTCCCAATCGGATTATTCTGGTATGCATGGGCCCCTGATCCATCGGTACATTGGATCGTCCCTGCTATGGCCGGCGTGCCTTTTGCGTGGGGAACAATGGCCAGCTTCCTATCGTGTCTAGCCTATTTGGCCAGCGCATTCAAGCCCACAGACCTGTCTTCAGCTGTCGCGGCAAACGGAATTTTCCGCTTTGCCCTCGGTGCTGCGTTCCCCAATTTTGTGTTCCAGATGTATCAGGAGATGGGTATCAATTGGGCTGGTAGCGTGTTTGCGTTTATCAGTCTGGCATTTATTCCCGTTCCGTGGCTGTTCTTCTGGAAGGGCAAGATGCTTCGACAGAGGAGTTCATATGAACTGAGCAAGTATTAGCGTACTTGTCACTGACAGGCTCTGATTGGGAATGTATTAATGGGTTAATGAGTCGAAGGTTATGCGCTTGTATTTGTTTGGTCCGGATGTATCAGCGATGCAATACCCAATTGTTTGGTTAAGCTATAGAATAATACTACCTCGTTGCAGCACACTCAGAGCCCTTGACCCTGGAAAACAAAGTCTCGTGCCTGATGAGCCTCACCGTCAAAACCTTATCTGCTGTCTCAAGCCGAGGCTACCGAAAGTTGACAAGGGTCCAATTCCGCTGTGTATCGCCGACAAGGACCACATTCAACGACATTCGTCAAGCTACTGATCTCGGTCTCTTAGTTACCGAATTGCCAAACCTTTTTGCTCCTATCACGATTTACCGTTTTTCGTCCCCGCGCGGAGTAAACATCCAGATCCTTGCTGGACTACCGACGAACCCCGGTGATCTTTTGGCGCTGATTGGCGCGCGTCTTCTTGTCTTCGGTCAACTCAATTCGCGCTCCAATCAATCCCCAGATTCCCCAGATTAATTACGACGCGACCCCAGACTCTGGAGCTCAGTTTCTCCGCGTCAGATGCTTGACTATACTAGTATACTCAACGGCGATGACGATGTTACGTGAAATGACATGACATGCGGGGCTGGTATCGTTATGCGATGGAAGTTGAAGGCTGGGCGAGTATATAAGAGCCGGCTCTCGCCGCATCTCCAGCATCCTCACCGGCTTCAGCATCAACACAGACAAGTCTCATCATGCGTTTCGCCGCTATCGCCTCCCTCTTGCTGCCCCTTGTGGCAGCAAAGCCTTCGCCAAAGGGAAAGACCTTCAGCAATGTTGAGATCTTTGATCCTCCTACCAACTACCGAGACCCTCAGGTCCTCTACGCTCGTCCTCTTGAGCTGTCTGATGGTACCCTTCTGGGCACTTGGGAGAACTATTCCCCTGAGCCTCCAAATGTTTGGTTCCCCATTGTGAAGAGCACCAACGGCGGAAAGACTTGGAAGGAGATTTCCAAGGTCAAGGACACTCAGAACAACTGGGGTCTACGATACCAGCCTCAGCTCTATGAGCTTCCTCGTGCCTTTGGCAAGTATCCCAAGGGTACCGTTTTGATTGCCGGCAGCAGTATTCCCTCCGATCTGAGCCAGACTCAAATTGAGGTCTACGCTAGTCGCGACAAGGGATACACTTGGGAGTTCGTCAGCCATGTTGCTCTTGGTGGCGAAGCTCTGCCTAACCCCGGGTAAGTAAAACATCAGAAAATGAAAATGGCAGTGCACTAACGGATGATCAGTCTTACCCCCGTCTGGGAGCCCTTCCTGTTGACCTACAAGGAGAAGCTCATCATCTACTATGCCGACCAGCGTGAGAACGCCACTCACTCTCAGAAGCTTAGCCACCAGACCACCACCGACCTCAAGAAGTGGTCGAAGCCTGTTGACGACACAAAGTACGCTGATTACTACGCCCGCCCAGGAATGCCTACTGTCGCCAAGCTTCCCAACGGCGAGTACATGTATGTGTACGAGTATGGCGGTGGTCCCAACCCTCCCGCTGGCAGCGACTACTGGTTCCCCGTCTACTACCGTCTTTCCAAGGACCCCCAGAAGTTCATCAACAAGGAGCACCACCAGATCATCTCCAACAAAGGAGGCAAGCCTGCTGGCTCTCCTTACGTCATCTGGACACCCTGGGGTGGAAAGAACGGTACCATTGTTGTTAGCTCCGGCACTATGCGTGAGATCTTCACCAACCAGGCTCTTGGTGATGCTTCTGCTTGGAAGCAGTGGGATGTCCCCCAGCCTATTGCCTACACACGCTCTCTCTTGACCTTCAAGAAGGATCCTGATCTGCTGATGATTATGGGTGCTGGTATCCTGCCCCCTGCTGGCGGTAACAACACTGTTAGCACCACCGTTGTTCGTCTTTCTGAGATCATGAAGGCCTGAAGGACCTTTGCAAGCGATATGTCATTACATAGATAGACCACAATAATGAAATCATGTGCAATGAAATTTTATCCTTTTGACTACATGAATCGTGAGAGCTTGAAAGCAAAGTGAGACTGAGCAATTTTATTTCTCCAGGGAACTTGATGTGCCAAGATTGCTCCTCTCCCTTTGCATTGCCTGAAACTTGGGTATTCAATCATGCATATTGGGAAATTTCCTGAAATCTTGACACATTGTTGAGGGGAAAGTCAGGCGTACCCTCAATCCTTCCTTCACACTTCCAATTGATTGGAGGCCATGATGTTAGAATTTCTCCAGTTCTTCCTGTGACAGCTTGTGACTTCAGTGGCGTGCTAGATAATTGGGCCATGCAGTTAATATACTTCTATCAAGATGAAAGCTACCACGGAGCGTGCAACAAGTGTTCTTTGAGGCTTGCCAAAGTGTATTTTGCATTATTAAATTAGGTAACGCCTAGCTTCCGACCGATTTCCCCCCTTCCAATACCAGCAACGAAGCAATGACATGACTTCTTCCTCCTCTTCTGGGACCAGCAGTCCCTTATGATTGATCAAATACAGCCCATAGCCAGTCAAGGTCCCTCCAATCATAGGGCGTATCACAGCTAGAGTCATCTCTCTCAATAGCAGCTTCAGATGCACCTTGTCGGTGGCTGTTGTGATGATTCGAGTAGTTTTGTGATGTGTTGATGTTGGTGGAAGGAAGAGGAAAAAGAACTGGATGGAAGCAACGCATTTTATGCCCAGCCGAAACCTTATGTCAGGGCAGGGCAAGGCAAGAAAAGGTCCTGTGTGACCATTGGAGTTATGGTGCTTGAAAAGTGTAATTCAAGATAGAAACCTTATTATCAGGTTCTTTGAGGCTTGTAATCTGGATATTACAGTTCACAGGGCTCACAAAGATGTGGTTAAACAAAGGATTTCTCCTTTTTATCACCCATCCTTTAAGTTAAATCACAAACACAGAACAACAATTTCCAAACCCGAAACTCGACATCATTCACAATGGCATCGACCAAGAGACTCCAAGTCATAAAGCTCGGGCAACCCCACGGCTGGCGAGTCGACACCTACGTCAGTGTTGAGCACGTGCCTAACGAGATTGCTTGCCGTCACTGCAAGACCCAGACGGAACACCGCTATCCATCGACCAAGAACGTGCTCGAAACGTACGCTGAGAATGGAAAGGTCTTTCTCTGTCCAAGATACCTCTCCAAGATGGGACTTGATCATCTCGGTGATAAAAGCTGGTTCCTCAAGTACATCGCCTACGACAAGTTCACCGAAAACAAGTTCACACCCGAACAGCACAAAATTCGACCACCAACAGCCCCCCCTAGCACTCAGAAGACCGAGATCAAGCTCCAGCGGGAAAAGGTCCAAGAACAAATTGAGAATCTCCAAGCAGATCAAAAAGTCCTTCTCTGTCAGCGTACATATTTGGAGACGTCGGTTGCCGAGAAGCAGCTGAAAGATCTCCACCAAGTAGAGAAGTCTTTGAGTGACAAGCAGAGGCAAATATTCCGCCTGTGGGTGATAAAGGACGAGCTGGATGGTAGGCTCAAACATCTACGCAAGGAGGGTAAGTACACAGCTTCCCCACCAGCATGTTTCACTTCTAACCTGTCGACAGCGTGGCGTGACTTCTTCAGCAAGTGGCTACCTGTCAAGGCACCTGCCAATGTTTGAGGAGGGATGGACACTTTCGACTTTGCACCTGACATTACTTTGGTGCAGATACGGCAGGTTCTGATCTGTCTTGGCTATAATATTGGAATGTTTAAGGCCTAACCATGCTCGGGATGAACACAAAAATGGCTTTCTTGGACGGGGAGGTGATACTTTTATGGCTGATAAAAGATAAATTTATTAAGAACAAACTTTTCTCTAGTCGCATCAACTGAACTAAAATACCAGTAAATTGACTCTTGCGTTCTAAACTTCGTCTGCACTGAGAACTTTCCATCCTATAAATACCTTGCCTTCCACTTCAACTATTTCCATTCATGGCGCACTTCAACCAACAAATGCAACCTCACATATCAATATGAACTACCCACGCCGTACCGATAGTATGACCAGCAAGATCTCAGGATTGCGGCCATGCCAGCATCTACACACTACCCTCGACCACCGCAACCTACAAATAGCTACCCGCAAAAGATCGAATATGTTTACGTCTACTCGATGGAGATGAAGCAGGAGCTTCGACGAATTACGGCCGATGCGGAAGCTGTCAAGGCTGATCTCCGACTTAAGAATGCTGAAATGCAGCGGGATATTGCGCACATGAGGTTGCAGATAGATCATATGCGACGTCAACAAGTTCAGAAGGCTACTTCAATCAGTAAGTCACATCGACCAAGTAATTTATGGCGGCGTCTGATCGTTAATAGAGGAGGTTAGAAGAGTCGGTTTCCATACCGGCTAGAAGACCTATTCCGTGGAGGCTATGGGATCCACGAAGATATATGTTTCCTATACGAGGATGATTACGCTGACAGCATATGTACTGGCGTTCTCCAAGTCTTTTGTGGTTTTATCCAAGGCAGAAGTTGTGCGAAGGTCATCACACGCAGCTTTACGGAAGGCGATGAGTCATGTTGGCATTTAAGCTTTTGAGAAATTGTCTTAATTGGAAGAAAGCTATGTACAGAAGAATGTTCATGGGACAGTAAGATACAAAAATAGACCATTACTAGTCATAACAAAAGAAAGGTTCGAGGTGCGGCTCTAAGCCTTGGGTTTGTAGTCCTCAAGAGCGTCTCTAGCAAGGGCGAGGTTCTGAATAACCGCCAATCCATACTGCGCAACATCATTCGTAGAAACCCACGGCGCCTCATTTCCAGGGATCAAACCCTCATGATCAGGAATAGGTGTAGTCTCGAAGGTAGCGTTAGGTGCCTTGAAGCCATCGCTGTTGAAGAACTTGTTCCACGCAATATTCGCCATCGTCTCATTCTTCTGTTGGTTCGCAGCATAGGCTGTGAGCCGCGAATGTCCCTGGTACAAGTTCAACTTCCCAAAATCTTTACCATAACGAGCCGCTTGCTCAGCGGGTGTTGCTTCGAAGTAGTAGCAGTATTCAAGCCAAGCCTGCTTAAACTCCTTGGGAAGCTCGTCGCCAGCATACTCGATCAGTTCGGATACAACTTCTGGCAGACCAAAGACGGCTGCGAGATGAGAGACGTCGACGTGACCCTTGTTGTCAGGATCGGCGGGAGGAGGACCAAGAGTCCAGTTCTGGAGACTGTAGAGACCATTGCCTGTGACGAAACCGTATTTGAGGTTTGCGATACTCTTGGCTGTGCTGATGAGCTTTTCCTTGGACTCTTCCCATCGGGGACTGCGACGCTCCCAGTCAATTAGCCAGCCACCAGCGAGAGCACCCCAGTCTGTACCTAGACCGAACGCGACCGTTGAGTTTGGCGTGGGTACCCAGCCATCCTTTCGGACCTTTCGTTGCGGATCAAGAACACCGTAGGTCTTGTCAGTGTCGAGAAGCTCCTCAAACAGCTCGCCGATGCGCTCGTCACCACCGGAGAGGTAGTAGAAGTACTTCCTGTACTGAGGCTGTGAGATACGAGCTTGCTTGGCACTGTCGCTGAAGTGCTGGACACCATGACGTGTACCAAGACCCTTCCAGTTGCCGATGTGGTAAACGTCCACTTCGCCGGTATGTCGTGTAAGTGCTTCAGCAAACCGGTATATGTCCTCGCGGCCGGTGCGAAGGAAGTACTGCCAAAAGAACAGGTCGGGCGAGAGCTCAGAGTTGTCCCAGGCATAACCACCGATATCGTACCGCCACTCGTGTCGATCTGGATCGTATGTGTGCATGAAATCGCCAAAGTCAAGGAATCCGTACCATCGACGGTGCTCAACTTCGTACTGGTAGAACTTGGCGAGGAAGTCGATGTTGGCCTCGAGCTTCTGGGATGCGGCGGTCGAATTGTCCGCTGGGGCCCAGTATGAGCCGAGGGCCTTGGTATTGCTGATGTACTCGCCCTCAGCGATGAGAACAGGAGGGTTGTTAATCTGAGAAACGTGGCTGGAGAGAGTGTCGTGCGAGGGGGTCTTGTCAAAGGCGACGAGGTACAGTTCGCTAGTTCGAGCAATACCGTAGGGTGTGTCGAAGTCCTCCTCCCAATCTTCGTATGTGATCTCAAGAGCATCGAGCTGGTCAGTGTAGTTCTTCTGGCCAAGTCCGTCGTGGTATGGACGAAGGTCGAGTGGCTCGGCCGATGGACTGTAAAGCCAAAGGGTAATGGAACCGGTGTCGGATGCAGCGTTGGAGATATCGAAGCCGGTAGGGAATCTCTTCCAGAAGTCACGAAGGCCGACTGCCAAACCTCCTACAGTAGCTCCACCAAGGTAGGCAAGGCCTTCGGCACGAGTGCCTCCAGGAATAGTAACCCAGCTTTGGCCAGCCTTGGTTCGCTTCTTGAGGGTGAAGCCATCGGAGGAGAGCTGGCTCAGGCTGTAGTCGTTCCATGGGGGAATCCAGTGCATGCGACTAGAGACACGGACATCCCAGGTAGACTTATCGGGCAGCTCCTTGCCGTCAAACTGGTCCGCTCGAACATTAGCACCAGGGTCTCTTCGAAGACCAGTGATGCCCTGCACAGCTTCACTGAGAAGACCACCGTCGACACCAGCGATTCGCACATGACGGTTGTAAAGCTCTTCTCCCTCGAGGGGGACATCAAATCGAAGACCAACGCCAGAGATAAAGTCCTTCTCAGCATCTCCGTCGAAGACTAAGCTGTGGATAACCTTGATCGATTCGGAACCAGAGTAAAGGTAAAAGCGAAGAACAAACGGCAACCAGGCGTCGTGGCCAGACTTATCAGCCGCGTGCTTTCCGTGGACTGTGACGAGAGCTCGTGCTGAGTTTTGATCGCTGACAGTGATGTTGTCGACGTTGCTCTGGAAGCGAAGAGTCTTGAAGGATTCTGCATCATCATCACCAGCGTGGGAGACTCCAGACTTAGATTGCAGGACAAGTCTTCCGTTCTGGGCGATACGCTTGCCATTGGTCTGGATCTCTTTGACAATGACCGAGCCCTTCTTCGGGAAGGTCGCTGTTACCTTTCCTGTGTCGACTTTGATAGCGTCAGAGGATTGAGTAACAGATATTCCACCGTCGCGCTTTCCGCTCGAGACAGTGGAATTGATACCGCTTCCGGAAGTAACAGCCTTGACAACATACTCATCAAGTACGTCTTCCGATGCAGGGATCGCATGGCCAGTCCACTTCACCGAGCCATCAGCCCAATATCCAGTGACCCAGGACTGAAGATCAATGTCCTCTCCAGAAGCACCAGAAGCCGTGAATTTTGTGTTCTTGGGAAAGTGCTTAGATTGAGGCCATGGGACGCCAAAGGTCGTTCCAGAAGTGAAATCGGGCTTCTCACCGAGCCATTTGACCTTGGCAGATGAGGAGGAATTGCTAGGAGCTGCAATGGTTTGGCCTGCCAACAAGGCAAGCAGGAAGGAGTGGACGGCTTGTCGCAGCATTTTGCAACGACTACCAAGTGAATTTCAAGACTCAAGATGATGTTGAAGGATCAATTGTACTGATTATTGCTGGTCTTATAAATGTTGCACCCATGTAGTGACGCCATAGAGAGTAACAATGAGAATATGTATTTAATTTCGGTTCATATACCCCGTTCAGGTCATTCTACATATAAAGACTCAATAACGACATTCGCCCGCTGCATCTCGCGATTCGGTATAAATTATGCCGAGCAGCTGCCGTTCTGGAGTTTTATTAGACTTTGGATGACGGCTTTTTAGTAGACGAATTGATGATCAATGCCAAAACAGGGGTTGGGGGCTCTGCCAATCTCCGCTAAACATGGTTCCCCGCAAACCTGACTCTGACTCGTTCTGTTGAACTGACGGGATAATGAGCGTTTGGGGATTGGAGGTTTAAATATGTTAATTATTTGCGGATATGGTAAGAGGTTACGGGGATTACGCTTGGCGTTGGGGGTTGGAGCTCGAGGCGAGGCTGTGACATCTGCGTGGGGCATTTGCGAGCGCGTTCTCATGCCATCTACCGGAGAAGTGGATTAGTAAGTGATCAATAACCTGTTTAAGGCTGTTTCTGATTGTCAGCTTGATAATGGCTGGAATCCAATTGGTCTCCTATCGTTCGAAAAAGGTTTGACATCCATGGATGTTTCAAGGTATAGATCCTTCCCGCGTCGAGTGCGAGCAAAGAAGTCCGAAAACATTCGGTACCATACATGTTTGTTGTACCTCCACATCACCCGCCAACTCACCGTGAAATCTGCAATCCCTTATTTATTCGCATTGCTTCCATCCGTCATCATAGCTACTGGCCGATCATATACTACATTTGCTGTTGGGATGGACCTTGAAACACGCGTGTTAGACTTACCCTGCACTTTCCTCTATCTTTAGTGACGTCAGTCAACCAAGCCTCAAGAACAAAGATACCGATATTTAAAGAAACAATTCACAAACAGGAAGGAGCAAAAGTCCCTCCGAATTCCTTCATGACGAGGCTTTATATATGCGACTTACGCGGCCGAACTGCACAGCCTCATCCTCACAGCGCGGATTTCGGGATTTGACACGTGACTCACGTCTCATTATTATGTTATCTATTCCCGCGCCAGCAGATCTTTGCGAAAAAAGAAAAACCGTACTATTTCCATCTCTAATTTTAAGCTTAACGGCGTTTCACCATGAGTAAAGATCGCCCGTCGCCTATGCCACTGTTGAAAACGTGTCAGACATGTTTTCATCTCAAAATTCGGTGTGAGAAGACGCAGGATTCTGACTTGTGCGACCGGTGTTTACGGCTTGGGAAGACGTGTGTTTTTAATCAGGCGAGAAGACGGCAGAATGTGAACCGTCAACGGTGAGTTTGACAATTTCTGTTAACTGACGCGTGCTGATGGTGGATGTTGCAGGGAAAGGTTGGGCGCGAAAAGTGCTTCAAGATCACCAGGAAATCCACAAGCTCGGACCGTCGAGGGAAACCACGATATTCTCAACAAAGATGTGTCGCTTGACCCATTTGAACAGGGGCTTTTGGATTTTGAGACGGGAAGACAACTTCTACACGTTTTCAGGTCGCGGTTGATACCGTACTTCCCATTTGTTCTTTTTCCGAATGAAAGTTCGATCGAGGAGCTGAACCAGGAACATCCCTGCGCTTGTCTAGCGATGCTAGTCGCTGCTTCGTATTCTGATGTTGCCATTCAAGTGGCACTTGGAAACTTGTTCAAGGAGATAGTTGCAGTTAGGATGGTCGAGGGTGATTTCAACCAACTAGATCTGCTGCAAGGACTGCTCATACATGTAGCATGGTATGTCGATCTTTCAGAAGAGGAAGAAAGTATTCGCTAAACAAGATTACAGGGCCCACTATCAACCTAAGCCCAAAAGATACATTCAGCATCTTCATCTTGTTACAAGTATAATCAGCGATCTACGTCTTGACAGACCGAGGAAACCGAAGCTGTGGAGCGCTGAAGGTGGCAAGTATCAGAACCAGCCTGAATGGCAGCCTGACGAGATGCGAGCACTTGCTGGTGCGTACTACTTGTCCTCGAGGTAAGCCAATCAGAAATGATTTGTGACTCACTGCTAATGCACAAGAAGCTCTTCCATCATTCTGCAGAAGTCACGCCAAGTCTTTAACACAACCTATCTCTTGGCATGTTGCGAGCACCTTGCATCTCTAAATCAGTATCCTACGGACAGGTTCCTCCCTTATATAATCCAAACACAGACTCTTATTGAGAATATCGAAGACCTTGTGTGCAAAACTGCTCCGACTGATAACGGCTTGCAATTCTTTACCGAGTGTCAGGAGATTACACAGAAGTGTGGGATGATCAAGACGACACTTCCTTTTCCTCTTAGCGAAAGTCGTAAGTAGATCTATCACAGTGGAGTTCTTGCAGCTAAGCAATCTACAGCACCTTTACTCCTTCAGATACATATTCTCGAACTCATGCTCAGCCAATCTTCACCACGAGGAACAGCCTTCGGACTCGACAAATTCCAAAACCCATTTCAAGATGAAACTACGCTGAATGAATGGTTATCCACCAGCATGTCAGCTACACGATCTCTAATCGGTGTGATTCTAGTCATGCCCCAGGGCGAAGAAGTAGCTATGTCAAACATGGGCTGGATCATGATGAACTGCGCCCTTAACCTAGCCGTCCGTCTAGATCTCATCGCTGCTCGTGGCAGTCTATCAGGTTTCACTCAGCACCTTCGAAGATTTCTAGACATGAAACATACCCTCCGTCAACTCGTGCTCAGGTTCCAAGGTGTGCCCGGACTAGATGCTCCACCAGACCATCCCTTCCACAGCATCGTAAAACGTATACGGCGTCTGGAGAATTGGTATTTATCGCAAATCTCTCAGCAGACTGCCGAGTCGACCTCATCGATAAGTCCATCTTCTGGTTCTCAACCTTCGATGTCAATCAGCGATCATTCGGGTGGTATGCCAGTCGGCGTACAGCTGCCGTACCAGAACACTGGGTCATGGAATATGAGTGGGTCTGAATGGTATCAAAATCCTGACCTCGACATAAGCACATTTCTTTTCGCAGATCCGATTGATTTCCCACTTCATTTCGGATGGGGGAGTTAGATATATGTTTTCTTTACATAAAAATAGATTTCCTTTTCTGTTCACGGGTGTCTGTTAAGCCGAGTCGGAGAATGAAGTTGGGTACGGACTAAGGTACGGACTAAGCTTAGACCGTACGGAGTAAGTCGGACTAACGTCCGGAGTAAGAGCACAATCGTTGTATGTCATTGGTAAAATACCATTCGGCTTACAATTTGTAGTTCTAGTCCACTGAACGCTCCATTGTAGCCCTGGTAATCGTATATCTAAGCCTCTGTTAAGATTTAACAATAGTATTGATGGCGTAATATGTGAACGTGGATCACCATGAGGGTCCAATATTGAAGGAGTGAGACGGAGTATAAAGAGAAGAGCATGTCACTGTCGGTTCTCTTCTATTCAACATCACCACTCTACTACAACACCAGCTTGGATATATCTTTCGAAGAACAGTCACCATGCGCTCCTTCATCTTGCCCTCTATCCTAGGTGCCATGTCAATGGTAACTCTAGCTCAAACCGCCTGTGTGGAGGAAGACATTACCTTCTTCGGGTGTGCACCTCTCGGAGCCTACTATCCTGCACCTACCATCGACAAAACCTCCAAACCGATCAAGAATCTCGTTTCAGGCTTCACCGAGATGTTTGACGATCTTATCAAGAATGGTGGCAGTGAGAAATATGGACCTATCAACGTTAACAGTACATCTTTCTCGGTCATCATATTCGGTGGAGATGAGAAGCTTCGAGAGGATCCTATCTTCTTTGAGTATCACTACACATCTCCCGAGGACCAGGTATCCAACAAGAAGATTACTCTGGCTACCAAGTTTCCTGTTGGGGATGTGAGTATGGTATTCACTGTCTACGCTTGGCTGGCCAAGATGGGCGAGCAATGGGAGACACCTATCACCAAGTTTTTGCCCGAGTTGGCTGAAGTCAAGGCGCCATTGGCACCTGTTTGGGAGGATATCACTATCGGAGCCTTGGCTGGTCAGGTTTCCGGACTTAGCCGCGAATGTAAGTCGTGCCAAATCGGATATTGCGGGCCTTTTACTAATATTGACCATAGCCAAGGCGTGTGCGATCGGCGAGCCGTGTGACTGGGAGTGTAAGTAGTTCGCCCGCAAGCAGGATTCACCACGCTAACCAAGCCACAGCCTTCAAGGACGCCTTCGCTACTAAGTCGCCCTACTTCCTCCCGGACACTACTCCCGTTGTTTCTTACGCAGCATGGCAACTCCTAGTCTTCGTAATGCAAAAGGACAGTGGCGATGAATGGTCTTCCATCATTGAAGGGACCCTTCTTAACCCTCTGAACATGACCTCCAGTGGTGTCCTGGGCCATGATATCAAGGATATCTTTGCAATGGAGAGCCTCGACACCTCAATCATTGGCGAACCTGGGTAAGCTCATCAAAATCATGATCTGGTTTCTTACTAACCCATCGCAGTGCACTATCATTCGTCAGCTCCATGCAAGACCTCGCTCGCGCTGGCCACTCCATGCTTGCTTCCGATATCCTTCACCCTGCCATCACTCGCCGCTGGCTCAAGTCCCACGCTGATACATCAAATCTCCGCAACGGCGTCGGTCGTCCTTGGGAAGTCTACCGTGCCGGCAACAGTGTCCGTCCTATCATGGATGCTCTAACTAAGGCTGGCACCATCGGAAAATACGCTAGCTACTTCGGCCTCATCACCGACTTCAACGCTGGTTTTGCTATCCTGGCTCATGACAGCACTGTCGAAGATCGAAAGCTTGATCTTAATGTTCATGCTGATATTGTTAGTGAGGTCCTTGGTTACCTCACCCAGATTGCAGCTGCCGAGACTGAGGTTCGGTATGCTGGCGACTTCAAGGGCGAGAACTCGCAGGCCTCTTTCAATACTACTGACAACGGTCATGGTCTGCTCGTACAGAAGCTGGTCATCGATGGAGTCAATGTAAAGGATCGCACCGCTCAGAAGCTTGGAATTAAAGCCAAGGATCTCGACTTCAGGATTTACCCTACCAATGTCAAGACTGAGAACCAGCATCAATTCGTCGCTGTTTTCCAGGATAGAAGTGCTCTTATCGACATGGGTACACCTACGTGCATCACCTGGCAAGAAATTGGTGCCGACGCTGAGATTTACGTTCGATTCAACATGGATAGGGAGGGGAAGGTCATTGGCTTTGAGATTCCTCAATTGGATGTAACGATGGAGCGAGCTGCTTGAGCGTGAGACTCTCAGGCATCGTCTATTAGAGGCTTCAGGGATCTGATGCTAGTGAATCGGTTGATTGGCTCTCATTTTAGCTTGATGGAACGAAAAGACATTAGTTATGCTTATAGCGGGGTGGTTGCCTAGACATGGAAGCAAATTCACGGTATTTGTCTCATATAAATACAGAACATCTCTTCAAATTGTTATTGTCAACAAATACGTAGTAACTCGGCTACCCTTGACAAAATGGCCTCTTCAGCACCCAAGGTAGCGCCTCCCGAGCGACGCGATGCACCAGAGGTCATAGAACAGCAGGCAGACGAGCTTGTCGCCCTGATCAAAAACAGCAAACACTTCATCGTGTTCACAGGTGCAGGAGTCTCTACTTCAGCCGGTACATAACCAAGAACATTCATATATGAGAGCCAACGCTGAATTGACTAGGCATTCCCGACTTTCGTGGACCCGAAGGTGCTTGGACTCTGAGAGCTCAGGGACGATCGCGTACGGGCAAGGCTACTAGTACGCTGCAAGCTATCCCAACGCCAACTCACATGGCTTTGGTGGAGCTTCAGCGTCAAGGAGTTATGAAGTATCTAGTTAGTCAGAATTGTGATGGGTTGCATCGAAGGAGTGGAATTACAAGGGTAGGGGCCTCTGATTTACTACTTGAGTCTGACCGCTAACCGACGTAGGATGGCATATCTGAGTTACATGGCAACAGCAACCGTGAATGCTGTAAAGACTGTGGAAAAGAGTTCATACGAGGTAAGTTAGCCATCACAGCTGTTTAACAGCGACTTATCAAGGGAAAGACTTCCGAGCCGTCGCAACATACGAGAAGACAGTACACGATCACCGAACAGGTCGCAAGTGCACTCAATGTGGAGGAAATCTGCACGACACCATCATCAACTTTGGCGAATTCCTTCCAGAAGAACCACTTAAAATTGCCAGAAGTCATGCTAAGAAAGCTGACTTATGTCTTGTTCTTGGTTCATCGCTAAGCGTACCCCCCGCAAGTGGTATTCCCGAAACAGTAGGCAAAAGCAAGAAGGGAAAGATGATCATATGCAATCTGCAAGATACTTTCATGGAGAATCTGGCCTCGATGCATGTTTGGTCCGAATCTGATTTGCTCATGACAAAGGTTATGGATAAACTTGGCTATACCATTCCGACCTTCATTCTCAAGCGACGACTCGTCATTAAGATCGAGAAGGATGCACATGGGCGCCAGTTAATTGTCTTCACCGGTGTCGACAACGATGGCATACCAGTATCATATCTGATGTCTGTTAAGCTCGAGAACAGCAGACGAGTCATAAGAGCTGAGCCATTCTCGTTTACCTTTCGGGAGACGCTGGATGTTGGAACTAATATTGAATTCGTGCTTGAGTTTATGGGCCATTATAATGAGCCAAATGTTGTTGTTGGCTTCACTGTTCCAGAGGAGGATGGCGTGGAGACGGTGTTTGACATGCATTTTGATCCAAGCTCGGGAGAATGGATCACAATGCGATCATAACCTTGTATAGCGAGAGGTACAATCAAAGAGTAATCGTCGTTTATATCGGCTGCTGGGAAAAAGCCTCATTGGATTAAAAGCGTACGTGCCTCCAGGTGACCAGTGAGTCTGGAATGACTCAGTGTATATGATACGATGAGATTTTGCAACCAATAGGTGGATACCAACAGCAGTGAGGTGTCCTGTGAAGAGCGGTCTAAATGACACAAATAGAGCTCTACGTGCCTTTGTATTCCTGATTCGTCAATCCTCTTTTGCCTCTATCCTTCCAGCTGCCTTTTTTTTTTTTTGCCCACCTCTCAGATGTCTATCCACATCTCATCATACGAAGAAAGGCGCGAGAGCTTTCAGTTCCCGATACCTACCGAAGCTACAAATAAGCTGTTGTGGTATTTCGACGAGCCTTTGGAAGATAACATATTTGTGCTAGATAACAAATGGGACCCTTCAGGACCACGACAGCCATATGCGCAACGTTCGCCGGAGATATTGTTTGGCATCCTATCTCTGAGGAGCCTTTAACAGATCCGATATATCATGTAGAGACGTCAGGTCCAGTACGTTGTGCTGGTGGCCAGATAATTGGTCGGAGAGCCACCGGCACGCAGATCCAGATTTCGACTGGTGTGTCTTTGAATTTGCAGAAGAGGGTGTCAGAGGCAGACTGCTGGAATGCTGCGGTGAAGTCCGCCCCCAGGATCATGTGCAATTACGAGTGGAGGCCTCGACAAGGCCATATGTCACAGTTCACGACTATGTCACTGCTGTTCATCCATGGATCTTGAACTTGAGAGAAAAGATCTCGTCAGTCACATGGACAACAGTTCCCCCATAAGATGGCTCAAGGGTGGTACTCAACTATAATGGCCTTGATTCTGTGAGTCTCACAAGTGAGAAGTCCTGGAATTTCCTGAAACACCCAGTCCCCTACACCTTGCCTGAGCCTGATCCGAATGGTCCGTGGTGGAGTGGCATGTTTTAAGTAGCAAATGGCGACAAGGAGTGAGGTAAATTCATCCAGCTGAGTTGCGCACGGGGCTCGAAGCATTGAACTGGGTGGCGCTTTAGGCGCGTGTGTGAAATTATCTTGTAAGAGCAGATTTGTTCAAACCGGGTCCTTAAGAAGCCACCCAACCAACGAGCCATCCATTCATTCAACATTCCAAAGTTTTTAGTGCCCAGCTGAGTCCAGTTTCCAATCGTTTACGCAATGTCTCCCGAAATTCCTTCATTCGAAGAGCTTTGCCGCAACAATCAACGCCCGCTTGCCAGAGACGCAACTAGAAGACTGCTATGGTACATTCAAGGACCTTCTTTTGAGGGTCGGGTTTTTGTTCTGGACGATAGCACTGCTGCTCAGTCAGCATATATTACTAGCTAGGTCAATTTCGATATTCTCCACATGTTTCTATGTCCGGAGACGATTGATGCTTTGGATTATAATAGGGTTCATTGCGTTACCTGCATCTCGGGAAAACTAGCCTGATCGACCCATAAACATCAATTTGTGGTTCAATCATACAGTTACAATAAACTCACTTCATGGATCTATTATCTCTACTGGAGCGGTTTAAGCATACTCCACACTTTTAGCAACTGCGGAGGTTGAAGTCCCGATGCAAGATGTAACCCGGGGAAGACAGGGGCATGCATAATATAATTGGATCGCATCAACGCTGTCGGCACATGATCGACAAGTCAATCCGCGTATTCCATAGCGCACTGGCGGGATAACAGGTCATTCGTGGTTTTACTGCCCGAGCTTAAGCTTTAAAGGAAGGTTACTTGAACAAGATTAGCGTTGCTACTGTAAGGATAATTTATAACAGTTCTACACATGCTATCTGAAAATGATAAAAGGTTGAACAAAGCCCACAAGTTTTATCAGATCACCAAACAGGATCTCTCCAGCATCTGCAATCATGGTTTCTTGGAACAATATCTTCACTTTGGCTCTCGGCCTTGTCGGTTCCGTTGGTGCTTACACCAACCCCATCCGTAATCCAGGCGGTGGTGATCCCCAGATCACTTACACTGGCGGTTACTACTATCTTATCTCGACTGAGTGGACCAATTTGCAACTTTCTCGTGCTACTACAATCGAGGGGTTGAAGACAGCCACTCCCAAGGTTATCTACACCGACTCCAACCCTACACGATCTTCCAACGTTTGGGCACCCGAGCTTCACTTCCTCGGCGGTAAATGGTACATTTACTACACCGCTGGAAAGTCTGAAGACCTCACAGGGCAACGCTCGCATGTCCTTAAGGGTTAGTATCAATCTTAGAATTTCCGACTAGAAGACGACTAACGTATGGGACTAGGTGGTGCCACACCTTGGGACAGCTGGTCCTACGGAGCCAAGCTCCATGACGATTGGGGTTTGGATGGAACGATTTTGCGGACTAATCAGTTCGGTAACTACTTTGTATACTCCTGTATGACTGGAGTTCAATACCAGTCCACCTGTGTGCGCAAGCTGGGCTCAGACTTTATGTCTCTGGGTGCTCTGAGCATCATCTCCCAACCTGACCAATCCTGGGAGAAGAGCGGCACTCCCGTGCAAGAAGGGCCCAACGCCCTTTACTTTGGAGGCAAAACCTACATTGCTTACAGCGCTAACTATTGCTGGACGCCTGATTATTGTGTTGCTTTACTCGAATGGGATGGTCGTACTGATCCCGCCAAGGCCTCAGCTTGGAAAAAGTCGAACGGTTGTGTTCTCAAGAGCGCCAATGGAAGCTACGGAACTGGCCACAACAGCTTCTTTCAGAGCCCTGATGGAAAGCAGACCTTCATCACTTTCCATGCTACCTCTAACAAGAATGGTGCTTGTGATGACACGAGATATGCTATGACTCAGCCTTTGACTGCCAATGCTGATGGCACACCCAACTTTGGACAGGTTCAGCCTTTCTCTCATCAGTTTGCTGAGCCTTCTAAGTAAGGTCTCTAAGTGTGACGGATTCCGTTTTTGGTCTGTATATATAGTCTGGGGTTATTAGTTGATTAACCACAAACTGCAAATATTCTGAGAGTAACAAATCGCTAGATATCTGCAAATGCGTACTCAACAAGGGAGGTCCACTGATATGCCAGAACCGACACATGATCGCAATTACGGATGCCAACGTACCTACAGCGCGCTCGCAGATTTTGATCCTTGTTATATAATGAAAATACTTTTATAAAATTCAAGAGAGACTTGATTTATGTTTGATCTTTTTCGAAGAGAAGTGAACCAAAGAGGCCCTGATCAAGCAAGCTTCTCTAGTAATCGATAAGCAGATAAGGAGATAAGCTTATCTTCGTGTCAAGCCAGCAACAGACGCGTTCCCTGCCGGCCGGTCTCATGTTCCAATTAACGGCCCGTTCATGACATAGCATTTGAACCACAATTGGCTGACTTTTGGATGCGCAGTCGGCCCATATCATGCACAGTCACGAGTTAACGCGTGCAAATCGCGGTCTAGGCGTAGCTCATCAGCCCAGTGCCGACGCGCGTGGATCGTGTTTTCTGAGGGCATCTGATGGATTCTTTGGCGATAGTCTCACGATAGAAATGAATTGAGTCACTGCGATCATACCAGAGGGTGGATTATGGGTCGGTGGCTCGAAGATGGCAATGAGTATAGACGCGCAAACGTATATATGCCATAACCGCTCGAGCACTTGAATCGATTCTCAGCCAGTCGATCTTGCATCGCAAATGAAGATCACAAATCCCTCTTCACAGTTTACCTCATAGTCTCCTTCTTACTTCTTTGCTTATAATCTTCCATTACGTCAGCATGTCCTCCAACATCAATCTTGTCGACGAATACCTCGCCAAAGGAACATGGAAAACTGCCGAAAATGCCAACTCGACATACTCTCACCAAGGCCTAATGCAATACGTCCCCAACCAAATCATCTCCCAATACTGGCTCGAAAAGATCTACACTCCCGAGATCCGTCAGTATGACGCCGAGAATCGCTTTCATATCCACGATCTCGGCTTCCTAAGCGCGTACTGCTCTGGTTGGAGCATCGAGGACATCCTCCTGCAAGGATTTGGCGGCGTCGAGAACAAGATCCAATGCCGACCCGCAAAGCATCTTAACACTGCTCTCAATCAAATTGTGAACTTTCTCTTCACGCTGCAGGGAGAACTTGCTGGTGCACAGGCATTGTCGAGCTTTGACACGTACCTTGCTCCTTTCATCCGTAGCGACAATTTGTCTTACACTGAGGTTTTCAAGTGCGTGCAAAGTTTTGTCTACTCTCTCAACGTCCCAACACGAAGTGGCTTTCAGGCTCCATTCACCAATCTCTCCCTCGACCTGATATGCCCAAAGCGCCTGGGTGACCAATTCGTCATCATAGGCGGTGAATTGCGAGAGGACTGGGTGTACAGTGACTTTCAGGAAGAGATGGACGTGCTCAACAAGGCTTTCGCTGAGGTCATGATGCAAGGCGACGGGAACGGCAACATCTTTTCGTTCCCCATTCCGACCTACAACGTCTCTGATGGGATCGATTGGGAGTCACCTCGGTGGCAGTCTATCTGGGAGATGACGGCTAAGTATGGTGTCCCATACTTTGCAAACTTCATCAACAGCGATCTTGATCCTGAGGACTTCAGGTCAATGTGCTGTCGACTGAGACTTGATCTTAGCAAGCTCCACTGCAGAGTTGGTGGCCAATATGGCGCAAGTCCCTTGACTGGTTCTATTGGAGTCGTCACTCTCAATCTACCCAATCTCGCCTACCGTTCGAAGGGCTCCAAGGATATTTTCATGTCTGAGCTAGCCAAGACACTACGCGTAGCGAAGGACTCGCTGGAGATCAAGAGGAAGCTCGTCGACGCCAACTCAACTCTATACCCCTATGCTGCCCATTACCTTTCTGCCACCAAGCGCCGCACAGGCTCTTACTGGACGAATCACTTCAGCACAATCGGAGTCAACGGCATGAACGAAGCGCTGGTCGCCCTATTGGGACAAGGCATCAGTGAAGAAAAGCACTTTGCTCTTGAAGTCCTCGAGTTCATCAAAGACCAACTCCAAGACTTTCAGAAGGAAACTGGTAATCTATACAACCTGGAAGCCAGTCCAGCAGAAAGCACGTGCTACAAATTCGCCAAACGAGACAAGGAGCTCTTCCCAAACCAAGATATCCCCACGTTCTACACCAACTCCACTATGCTACCCGTCGACACTACAGAAGACCTCTTCCAAGCAATGGGCCATCAAGAGGCGCTTCAGTGTTCGTATACTGGTGGAACCGTCTTCCATGCTTTCTTGGGTGAACAGCTACCGAATTGGAAGTTGGCCCGAGATTTGATCAAGACGCTGACTGCAAAGTTCCGAATTCCTTACATAACACTTACTCCCACGTTCAGTATTTGTCCTACACACGGGTACCGTGTTGGTGAGCAGCCTGAGTGCACAGCATGCGGGGAGCTGACGTTAGTTTACTCTCGCATTGTGGGATATTTTCGTCCTACGCGGGATTGGAATAGAGGAAAGTCGAAGGAGTTTGTCCAGCGTAAGGTGTACAAGTACGAGACAGGTCTTGAATCAGACAATGACGCTAAGCTTCAAGAGCTGGAGAAACAAGTCGCCGCGATTCAAGATCTCCCGGTCGCTAGCTACGTCAAGAGCACTTTGAGTGATTATCCTGGCAAGACACAAGCATCCATTATGTTCACCTCTCGTTGCAATCTGGCTTGTCCGTGGTGTCACAACGGACCACTTGTACAAGGCGAGCGTGACGACATAGCTTTGGCGGACATCTTTAGGCATATTGCCTCTACATCACACAGATGTCTCGTTGTTTCAGGCGGCGAACCCACGATACACAAAGGGTTACTCCCGTTCTTGAGAATCCTCAAAAGTGCGGGGATAAGTGTCAAGCTTGACTCAAACGGCACGTCACCCGATGTTTTGAAGCAAGTTTTTGAGGAGAAGCTCGTCGATTTTGTAGCGATGGACATCAAGTGTGCGTTGGAGAATTATAAACGCGTCACGGGCAAGAAGGTCAAGCCTAAGCTTCTGGAAGCCAGCATTGAGCTCATCAAAAGTAGTGGGGTACGTTATGAGTTCCGTACGACAGTTGTACCAGAGCTTGTGGATGTGGAGGATCTATTCGAGGCGAAGCGTTTGTCTGGCAAGAAGTTGACGATGCAGCGATTTAGGAATGGTGATACGCTTTTGAATGAGAAATTCAGAACTTTCCAGGAGCACACGAAGGAGGAATTTGATCAGTTGGTTGGTCAGGTAGCATGAGCAGAGTACCTAATTTCCGCTCTTGGGGGAGAATGTCAATTTGAGTCTAGCTACACGAGCGCCCCAAACATTTTTACGTCTTCCCTCTGCAAATCTCCAAATGCCTAAGTATCAAGTATTAAGTGTTCCCTACCATGGCATAGCGAATCTTCTCCTCATAGCATGGCAAGAGTTACTTCTGGGTAGGACTACTTTTTCACGGCCGATATCATAAGATATTTAGGCACGTCCATCCCATCCCAACCATGCAACTCCATAACCTTCCCAGGGCTCAAATAACCCTCGTCGATCCCTGTGATATCGAATCCAGCTCTAAGCAGGATGTTGATATAGCTGGCCATAGTTCGGTGCTGTTTCTGAAAGCCTTTGACCAGCCAATCTGTCTGTCGTACACCCTCTTTCTGGTACCCTTCGAGCGGCCAGCACAGTGTCCCTGTTTTCTTGTCATTGACCGGTTGTGCATTTGATGGAGCTGTGAATATAGGATGTTCGGTGCAAAACACAAATGATCCCCCAGGTACCAGGACGCGATGTATCTGCTTTACCAGCCTCTCGAGGTTGACAACGTAGTGAAGCACCAGAGAGCTGAAGACCAAGCTGTACGTGTCTTCCTCCTCCTTCTCGAAAGTGATTATTTCCAGATCAGCCTTTTCGTACTCGATGCCGCTGTTGTTCGTCATTTCGCGAGCTTTGTTGAGCATGTTCTCGGAGCCATCTATGGCTTTAACTGATGCAGCCCCTTCTTCCATCGCCCATCGTGAAAACCAGCCAAAGCCGCATCCGATGTCCATCACTCTTATGCCCGTTGGGTGAGGAAGGAGAGCGCGCAATGGGGGCCATTCTTCTGCACATTCGAGGCCTTTCTTCTGTTTGCTGAAGGAGGAGTACTCCGCAAAGAACTCGGGCGTGTCGTAGATGTTTTTGGTCATGGTTGGTCGTAAGGATGACCTGGATCTCGTCTTTGGCCCAGGTGCTATTTATCATCGACGCTGCAGCGACACAAGTCCAAAATAAACTCCATGGTTACTAAAGCTCAAGCGAGACGCGTAAGCTTGTAACACTTGGTGAAGCTTTTGTCCGTCTCATGACATTCACTACTTCTTTTGCTGTGCAGCGACCTTTATGAAACAATTGTCAATTCAAATTAATGAGACGTTCAAGGTGTGATACAGAACTTGAGTAGCCCTTTGAGTCAAGCTTACTTCAAATGCAACGATACACTCTGTTTGTCATACGTAATTCGGATCACGACATTTCGGGCTCTCGAGACATCAGAGAGAGGCTACACGCGATCTGATTGACTCTACTCCAAGGCAGGATTGGGTATTCGTAAAGACGTGACCTCATCAGAAAGACGCTACGAGAATTATCTGACCATGTTAGTATGAGTCTTATCAGCTTTACCAGACTTGTTCAAGGAATAGGAAGGAGATATACTAGAAAACGCCGAGAATACTCCCAAGATCCACCCATGCAGTTGACGTACCATGACAGTGGCTACACAACTTGACCCCGCCCAGCCAAGAGAAACAAAAGGTCCCTGGGTGATCCATTTTACAAAACGACAACCCCAGAAAAGACTTACCGCTTGGCATACGAGACCGTGGCGTTGTCAAAAGTTATGACGCGGCTCCCAAGCTTTTGATAAGCACGGTAAAATCTCATCAGCGGGGTCAAGATAAAGGGAATTTACACACATCAGGCAGCTCAATTATTATGCATATTTTAGTGACTTCTTGGCACGTTGCAATGCCAATTACCGACCTTCCCAATTAGACTCGGATCTTCGCATGATGGACGGACTAGTTTCCAAAAGCTTGACGACACCTCCGCGATATCTCGACTTGCGGGGCAAATGGCGTGAATGAACCTTGGAATTGCAAAGATGCAGGAACTTATGCGAGGGGCAATTGAGTGGCCGGTATTTAAGCTGTCAAGTGCCCGCAGATAGAATCTTGTTTCTCCAGTTGTGACCGTTTAACTTGGCTATTCACAATGAAGTACACTACAGCGGCTTCTCTCTTGGCGATTTCGCCTTTGGCTGATGCTACTAAGCCGCCTGTTAGCTCCGAGAAGCTACAGAAGCTCATCACCGAGGATGGGTAAGTAATTCCAATTGGTTTCCTTTGCAAATATTAATTTTATTAGGTTGATGGCGAATTTGGAGAAGCTCAACGAGATTGCCTATGCCAATGGTGGAAACCGTGCCTTCGGTCTTCCCGGTTACGCCGCCTCAGTCGACTTCATCTACGAGGAGATTTCCAAGCTTGAGGGCTTCAAGACCTGGAAGCAGGATTTCCCTGCCAACTTTACTCAAACTCTGGCCGCGGAGGTTACTGTTGATGATGAGACCTTCCGAACTGTCGCTTTGACGTACACACCCAGCACTTCTGAGGAGGGTGTCACCGCCGAGCTCGTCCATGCCCCAGAGGGTACTGCTGCTTGCGATGTCGCAAACTACGAAGGTATTGATGTGAAGGATAAGATTGTCCTCGTCGAGCGTGGTCTCTGCCCTGATCAGACTACTTTCGCTGGAAAAGTCAGGCCTGCCGCAGCTGCTGGAGCGGCTGTCGTTGTCATCTACAACTCTGATGAGGCTAAGCTGACTGCTGGTACTTTGTCTGCACAAAGCCCAGACTATGTGCCCACCGCTTTGATAGACCAGGAGCCCGGCAAGGCGCTCAAGGCTCGTCTTGACGCCGGCGAGAAGATCGAGGCTTTTGCCAAGGTCATCCAGACTATCGAGACACGTATCACTCAGAACGTCTTTGCTGAGACTAAGGGTGGTGACGAGAAGAACGTGGTCATGTTGGGAGCTCATCTGGACTCCGTTCAGGCCGGTCCTGGTATCAACGATGATGGTGAGTCGATCGAAGAATCCGCTGTCTCCCGGCGAGCATTCACTCAGCCTTGCTAACATTCATAGGTTCCGGCACATCGCTCATTCTTGAGAACGCCAAGGCTCTGCAGCACTTCTCTCACAAGTTGAAGGTCAGGTTCGGATGGTGGGGAGCCGAGGAGAACGGTCTTGTCGGATCTCGCTACTACGTCAACAACCTGAAGAAGAACGACGTCGACAACCTCCTCGCTTACCTTAACTTCGATATGGTTTCGCGCGGTTTCTTCGGTGTCTTCGACGGCACCGGTGAGAAGAAGGGTCCCGGTGGGCCTCCTGGCTCTGATGTTATTGAGAATCTCTTCCGTGAGCACTTCAAGGCCAAGGATATCGAGGTCACACCCGCTGGTCTAACTGGTGGAACCGACTACGTCGCTTTCCTCGAGGTTCTCAAGAAGCCCGTCGGTGGTCTCTTCACAGGGACTGGTCTTGAGCAGGATGCTTGCTACCATCAAGCTTGCGATAACATCACCAACCCTGTTCCCGACACCATTTACAAGAACGCCCAAGCTGCTGCTCATGTTCTTAGCAAGCTTGCCATCGATGGTGTTGAACTTCTTCCCAAGACACCTTCCAACGCTACGGTCGGATCTATCAAGAGAGTCAGAGATGATGCTTCGTTGCATTTCCATGACGTTTTAACCGGCGTCGAGGGCAAGCCTTGTGATCATGACATTGTTTAGAGGATGATGAGAGTTATGTCGATGTGTACATGAGGAACTAAGTATATAAAATGAGCACTGGTAGTCGTACCTTGATCTCAATGATTGAGACATAAAACATTATACATGATTTCACCGTTCTGCTGCTGCAAAAGTGAGTCTCCGGACAAGATGTTCCAGTCCGCCCGGTGAAGCTCAACTGACATTCTATACTTCTCACAATCACCAGGCAAAATAATGTCAAATAGTAATCATCAACCATAATATTATCCACTACGAGGTAACTTATTCGATTACCAGTTTCCGTTCTGGCTTCCATACTGGTTCAGCTGCTCCATGGCATGTCGCTCACCGTGCCTCTTAGCTTCTTCCTTGTCAATGAAGTCCAAGCCCCTTGTCTCGACCTCGCGATCAACAAAAGCCCCGATAGCACCTGCAATGAACTCCTTGGCCTTGGCATGACTGTCAGGTTCACCTAAGAAATTACCGTCAGCCTATGGTCACGTGTGTTGTTTGGTTGAGTCGACAGATCTGATATCACAACACCAACACAACCATCACAACATGCTTACCATTTCGTTCACAGTGTTCTTCGTAAGCCTTCGCGGCTTCGAACGCGGCAGCACCTCCAATAAGTTCGTGGGACCATTTGGCCTCGTGAGGACGGTCGCGGACCTGCTCGTATGATTGCGCGACGTCGCTGTCGTCTGCGAGATGTTAGTACAAAGTCGATAAGCACCAAAGGAATGGATACTTACTACTGAACCAACCCATGATGATAATGTGTTATAAAGATAAAGAAAAGATTTATGCTTAATTGCTTGTTGAGTTGTTTGAGAGTTGTGAGTGTTGGGAAACTGTTGAACACCAAGAGCTAACACTTTATACTTTAAAGGGTCCAAGCCAGCCAGGTACTGTACGTTACATGATCTAAACTTGGAAACAAGCGGTAACCCCGTTCATTGATGCCAACAGGCACATTCCATCCAGTAACCTTGATGTCGGATCTCACGGCTCATTCCATAATGCACTAGGTTCGGCAATCGCTGCCGTCTCGGATAACCGGCGCACACGGAATACGTAATGCCAGAGGCTGACGCTACAACTCCACTACAATTGCGATGGACAGTCAATTCATCTTGAGTATAGCATCATGCATTGTTTCAGCTTTTGCCGAATTTGCCGGCGGTCTGGATTGTTAACCTGTCGGCATGGCTTGACGCTGGAGTAAGCTAATTGCCACTGGCTGAACTGCTGGCGTAGAGTACTCAACAAGCCGGGAATAGCTCCGGGAGTGGCGGGCTCGGACTCAGACTGCTAGTGAGCCCAATTTGTCTTCAACGTGCCTTCATTATAACTGTCCGGTGGGAGTACGAACCCGCGGAGACATCGAAACCCAAGCTCGCCCCTAGCTCGCGACGCGCGAAATCCGGGGTCTCCAGGCGCCACAGCGAGGAGCTGACCTAAAATTATCACCATGACATAACTGGCGCCGGCAGCATCCGCGTCCACGGTCTAGGCTCAAGTTAAATGTTGTTCTGCATAATCACTGCTCGTGCGAATATCATTGAGTACTCTCAACATTGACGGCTTGTATTTGGCCAAGATGGGCTGTTCCTTTCCATTTACGCTAAACGATTTCGTTCACCACTTTCCATCCTGGCTTCCATACTCGCTCAACTTCTCTTCAACAAGTTTCCTGCCATGTTGCTTAGCTTCTTCGCGGTCGATGTAATCGAGTCCATTCACTTCAACCACACGATCAACGCAAGCACCAACGTACGCGGCTAGGATCTCCTTGGCCTTTGCATGAGATTCGGGCTCACCTGCCGCCGATGTCAGTCTGATTATATCACAGACAAGAAAGTATGGTTCTTACCATTTTCTTCACAATGGTTTACGTAGCCTTTACCGGCTTCGTAAGCTGCGGCACTGCCGATGAGCTTGTGTGACCAGTTATCATCGGGAGCACCCCCAGAGACTTCATTGTACGCTTCCGCTGGGTAGTCGCCGTCTGCGAGATGTGAGAAGAGTTAATCTATACAGATATGGCTACTTACCATCGAAAAAGGACGGCATGTTGTTCTATTTGAGTTATAAGGATTGAAGAAAGGATCTATGCTTAAATTTTCTCCTATTGTTGAAAGAGTTTATGAGACTTGTCAAGGAACATTGCGGCACCTGAGAAGCTAACAATTTATACTTCAAAGCTTCCAAGCCAGTCCGTACGTCCTTTTAGATTAGAATCTAGTGGTTGGCCCGTAAGCTGAAATAAGAATTCCCAGACTATTTCGCACAGATCGCTCGCAAAATGGCCAGTAACGACTTGTACCATGGTCCATGGTGCGCGAGATTCAGCGATCGCTGCCGTGGCTCAGACAATCGGCGCAGGTAGGGCACATAAACTACGTAGAAATTGACGATCCAATCCATCTTGAGTATAGCATCATGCATTGTTTCAGCTGTAGCTACCTACGCTCGGTCGTTGACTTGTCAGCTTGATTTGATGCAGTGACTACGTGGCTAGAGAAGCTCCAATGGCTCCAGAAACGCGATAAAAAAGTCAAGAACGTGTCAATTCAGCAATGGATGCTGTCGTTGGGACTGTTTCATAGCAATTGACGGTCTTGAAACACATCGACATGCAAAGCTTGGCTCGCGACATGACATGGCTGGCTGGCTCCGGCGGCTGGCAAAGATCTGTGCTCCAGCTAAAGGGCATGGTTGTGCTGCACCAAGTGCTCCAACCTCCTCTCACGACAGAGTAGAATATCCATGAATATTCATTAATTCGAAGCCAGTCAATACCCGGAGGCCTGAGAACTGGCCAATTGAAACAGAAGGTAGTAGTACCCGCTGCCTCTGCTGCATTATCTTATCTGATTGCTTCAACTGACTAGGAATGAGGGTGTTTGTCTGAAGGGGCACGCAAAGTTTCGTGAGGATCGCCGTCATTTGTCCATATCGCTGTCGATCAATCTCCTTCCCTTTGTTTATTTATTTGTGGTACTTAAACGGGCACTGGTAGCGTCATTGGAAGCATCACTACGTCGTCACAATGGAGCTCAATCTGTCGGCAATCGTCATAACGAGCCAACGCTGAGCGTGAAAGAAGGAGCGGTCACGGGCGCATAATTCCAAGACTCGCAACACTTTGACTTGCGAATTACACTCTGCCTGGCGTGTAAAGAAGTTACCTCAAATAGCAAGCAGCAGCAACGTATCATTCACAACAGTCATCATGGCAGCTTGGTTCGACGGTAAACTAACACGCTTACCCTGCCCTACGATCTTACCTTTCTGACACACTGTAGACAACTCAGAGCAGGCCAAAGCCCATGCCTCCGTCACAAAGAAAGACGCCCTATTATCGGACGAGGATGTCGCCAATGCTGGTGCATACGAGGCCGACAAGAAATGGCATGAGCAGGTGGGCGAGAGTGGTAAGCTCCAACCGATACTCAGTAGTTGTGGATGCTAATTGGCGGAGCAGGTAAACCAGCAAACCATATCGACGCGATGGAAATCTTGAAGGGTTTCAGCCATCCCTTCATTGATCAGGAGAGCCACTTGGTGCCCTCAATCGATGCGGATAATGCGAAGAAGATTTGCGAGCGGATATTGGAGCAGGCTGTTGCGCAGGAGTATTAGGCGATTTTAATCCAACCATGTTCAATCGACGGGCGTATTGTGTCAGGTATCGAGGTGTTTAGAGGTGCAACCAGGACCGCACGCTCAAGAGCATTGTGCAATTGAGACCGATACGTGATGCTAACCCACAGCTGCAGCGTGGTAACGATCTGCCGAAAAGCAAATACAGAAGAAGCACCAAGCGACACCTCGGACTCGATCACGATCGTCTTGTTTATTCGACTCGTTGCGACGAGTCTCGGTGTGCTCCGAAAGATCGATCGTTGTAATACCCCGATGTCATGTACCGAAGGTGCACTCTGCCTCTTCCAGACAGACGCTCCGTCGTCGACCGACCGTTGCAGGATCGTAGAATGGACCGTCACCAACGCCGTGGCTTAGGAGCTGGCAATGTCGAGCGCCTTGCTGGGTGGGAACGGCAATAGGACTGCTGGACGGGGAAGGTTCGTCGGTCAGCTGGCTCGATAGACCGTAGGGACAGATTGGTGTATGTCTTAAGCATCGCGCCAGGCATTGTAAGAGGGGTCGTGGTGAGTACTGATGTAGACGCGGGGGCGTTGCGGTGGTCCGAAATTAGAGGCTGGCGAGCTATGTAGCAAACAATCAGCAATCGTGGTAATAATACAGAGACTCTCGCAAACCTACCAATCGATCGCATTGACCAGCTGCTCTACTAGAGGCCGAATGCCCAGAACAAAGGGGAATGAGCTTGCGATCCTAGCTGCTTCAGACTGGCCCATTCATAGAAGTCAGTCGCAGATACGACCGTAGCCGAGCTCTTGGTTGAGACCCGAGTCGTCGCGGCGAGCTGAGCAACTGAGGTCTTCGTCCTCGTGTGTAGCATCTACTTCACGTCGGCTCAACGCTGCTTCGCCTTGTATGTTCGCCATACTGTTAACGCGTAGAATGCCTCTTCCATGACAGGACTACCAGAGCCTCCATGCGTGGTTCAGCCAATGTAGGTGGAAAGCCCAATCGATCATCAGCGCGTGTACCAAGGCTGTGTACAAAAGAGCCACCTCTACTGATTCCATTCACGTTGTTTACGTGCTCAAGCTGGTATAGTCCAGCCAAGAGGCTCCTCGGCGTCGCCGGTGTCGGAGCTGTTACTGTCGACTCGTCGGTTGAAGCGTGGGGTTCGCTCGGTTTCGGGGCATCGTGGTAGACCAGCGCGTTGGTAGCATATATACAGTCGTGTCGACATATCGAGCCGTGCGCGATTCCATTCGAGTGTTTGACGTCCTTGACTCCGGTGCTTTACGACTTTTTGGAGCCGTCCTAGCCATGAAGCGCTGGCCAGACCTACTCACAACGAGATGCTTTGGCGAGCAAGCGCCACAGCCACCGCGCTACGTAGGTAGCCACAACAAGCGCCACAGTCGAGTTACCCTACACTCACGCGTTGATGACAGATTAATTACAGTCTGATGTGCTTGCGGCATAATTAACGGTATCAGTGAGATGGCAAAAGTCTCGTGCGAATCATGGGGTGTTCTAAGTGTGTTAAGAGTTGCTGGTTTGTATTGTTAACGCTGACACGCACTTTTTGAAGCGAAGCACACCCAAAACGATTTTGCAAGACCTCACCATTTGACAGTTAAGAATTCGACCTTCCACCAGATGAGTAACCATGCGATTCTACAATTAACTGGGAACGATCTGAAAAATGAATACAATGCAATCACTATTCTTGAGAAGAAAAATGACCATTATGTCAATTCAAAAGGACGCTCACTGAGAATAAGCTCACAGCATCATTCACAAGATGAGCCTTTTGTTTTGGAAACTTCAATACCCTCAGCCCCCTCTACGCGTCTCAACCATCGAAATTCCCGAAAACGTGCACTACGTCATTTTTTTCTCTTTTTTTAACGCTGATCCAGACGCGACATCCATGTTTCCGTCTTAGCGAGAGTAAGAAGAAACAAGTGGATGCCGAGACACGCCTTCCTCAACAATTTATTGGGCTCACAGGGCGAAGAGGACGCGCGCGACAATTGCTATAATGCCCTACGTCAATTTAAGAATACTGGTTCGTGTTACTCCGTATTATGATTTGTATAGCACATCGTTCGTCAAAACAGACCAAGGAAGAGGAGAATTTAGTTGGGAATGGCCAAGGCGAGGAGGTTAGTGAGCGGAATGAAGAGCATGGCAGTGTGATTGAAGAGGTCGTGGCTGTCACTCGAGATCACAAATCTAGATAGAGAGGGAAATAGTGAAGTGAACTTTTAAGAGAGTCGCGTGAGGGGAGAGTTTGGGTAACAGTGAAAAACAATGGCCCTCTCAAATTTTGCTCGTATCGGATGCTATAAATGAATGAAGAGGCTGGCGATACGAGCTACCTACGCGCAAATCGTATCTACAGAGAGTGTTTAGCGACTTTAGCGTTGAGATCCACTAACTCGACGCCTCTGAGTCGATCTTCAGGGTCCATGACGTAGAGGTGCTAGACCAGTGACACGTAAGCTGTTGTACGATCTTCACAGGTTGTATGGCAAAATGCAAAAGGATAAGTTTCAGTCGCTGCAAGGTACAGAAAGAGAAAGTTTGTGGTTTTGTGAATAAAGTATTGATCCAACAGTGGCTGAGACTGTGGTTGCGTTGCCCTTACAACAGCCTCAAAGTCAGAACACAGCCGCTATAAGGCGTTACATGGAACGAACCCCTGCCAAGTTAATTGAACACATCAAACAACATCATTATGAGGTTGAATACATTCATGGGCAGTGCCTTTACGGTATTCTCAGGTGTCGCGATCGGTCAAACCGATCAGAAAGGCACTGTTTGTGGTAATGAGAGGTTTGGTGAATTGGAGGATTCGCTGTCTTGTTAGTTTCATCATTCTGCAACCCCGGACTTTGTACTGATGCTGGAAGTAGATTTCCCTAATGCCTGGAATAAGAAGTCGCCCAAGAGCGGCTTTGTTTGTTTAAAAGTTGATAACACCACACCGGCATTCGACGCGACATGGAACTGGGACAAGAACATCGCAGATGTCCATTCATTTCCTTATGTCCGCTTCAACCACCCCAGTTTACCGATGCGACTAAGCGATCTTGAGTCAATTCGCCTTGCGACAAAATGGATGTATACGCCGGGAAGTCCTGGCCAAATAACGAGAGATTTCAGCCAGAAGAAGTGGCAGGAGAATAAGGCCAAGCTAGGGAGTGAGGGTGTGCAGGCTAATGCCGCCTGGGATTTTTTTCTTGATGATGATCGGAATAGAACTCTTTATCCGCAGGTTGCTGCGGTTGAGTTTATGGTGTGGTTAGGACGAGTAGGTGATCCATGGTGGCTAGGACGGCAGAACGACAGTATTCTCTCAACTGTGACGCTTGGTGAGACGGAGTTGTAAGTACCTCGGACTCTCATTGCCTTTATCATGCATATTAACCGAGATAGTTCACTGTTCTACGGGCGCAACTCGGGTGGAACGCACGTCTTCACAGCTGTCACCAAAGATAATGCCGACATATTGTCTTTCGACGAGGACTTTTACCCGCTCTTCAAGTACATTCTTGAAAAAGCGCGCAAAAACATCGATAACCCAGACGATCTACCAAAGGATCCTTGGTTGGGGATTGTTGAGTTTGGAACGGAGACGTGGCTGTCGAATGGTAACGTCACATTCACTGCTGCCGACTTTTCAATGAACTTGAAAGGGAACGCGACCAGCAGTGATCGCAACTCAACGGGAGGGGGCGGAGGTGGTAATAGCGGTGACAATAGAGGAGATCAAGGGAACGGTAATGGTGGTAGTAATAATGACGAGGACGACTCGACCAGCAGTGGTGATGAAGAGGATGATGCTAGAAGGTTGATGAGTCGGTCTGTCTTGGGCTATGTTGTTGCAGCAGCTCTGGTAATCAGTGCCATTCTATCATGAGAGCCATTGGCTACGTATAGTGTAACCAGTAATGGTAATGAGATCTACAGCTTGAAGAAAAATACATACAGTTCAGCGCTTCCTACAATATTCAAGGCATAAGAAACCTGGCTATCAAATCATGTTGTCATACGCCTCTCTATCCTCCGTCTCTCGAACCTTCCAAGCTCTCAAACTCCCATCTGCAACTATAGTTCCATCCGCAGTCTCCATACGTACCGTCGTACAATAGCCCTCAGGCAGCCTTTCCCAGACCATTGAACCCGTGACATGAATCTGGTCTCCTGCAGACGCCACAAAGGAGCATTCGACATCAAGTCCCATGTAACAGTTGACAACACATCGACCGGCAGCCAGTAACGCCATGCGTCCAATCGCATCGAAGAATGCAGCTAGCACAGCGTTGTGAATCATGCCGCAGGAATTGATCTGCTTCTTATTCAGAGTGAACTTGGCAGTAATACTTGAGGTGAAATTGGCTTCGTTGAAGGTAGCTTGTGAGATACAGAGGTCTTTTGGGAGGAGCTCTGCAGAGGGGAACCTGGAGCGGAGAAAAGCTCCTAGCCCTTTGACACGATCAAGTATGCTCTTGTTGAAAGATTTTGCTCGAGTTTGCGTGGAAGGTATCGGGGTAAGGTTCGTGGAAGCTGCCGGGGTAACATTCTCCCAGACATATCGTCGAAACTCCTTCTTCCATGCGATAATCTCACTCTTCTCGTTCATTGGAACCCGATTGCCGTCATCGTCAGACACCTTCTTATTAAAGTTCTTCGGAACCAATGCGGTGAGGATGCGAGCATCGAGCGGACTGCAGTTCAGTTTGTTGACCTCAAAGCTGGCATCGGAATACTGATGAATGATCTGGCTGAGTGTGTTGTACAGCCTCTTCACCCGCTCTCCAACATCCGTTTCATTCGCCAGAAAGTGGACGGCTTCGCGCTCATCATCTTTCTCACCGGCTCGAGCAAGATGATACTTCAGAAGATTAGCAAAAGGACTCGGTTGATATCCTTCACTGCCATCCAACGCTTCTGCGCCATTCTCCTTGTAAGCTCTGAAGATCTGCTTTACAGATTCTAGCCAGAACTCGTTCCACTTCTCCACTTCTTTCATCCGATCCCAGCGTGAAGCCTTGCTCACTTCGTCTGATCTGCTGCTCGTTGCAGCTAACCACTGGTCTCGCACACCAATAGGGAGATGCTCCATAAGATGCCGAAATTGTAAGGCGGTGATGACTTGCTGTTGTTTCTGTATCTGGACTTGATACCCTTCGAGACGCGATAGCATGATGTTCACAGCTGGACCCTCGTTGATAACGGCTTTCAAAGCCATTATAACCGTCGTTGGTTTGGGCTGATTAGACGATCGTGGGACATCGGCTCCGACACCTAAGCCAAGAAAACGGAGGGTTTCCCCGATGGTAGTCCAGTGGTGGGAAAACAATAAAAATTCAGGCTCACCCGCATTGGAAAGAACATCCTGCCCGAATGTCATGTCGTCTGGGTGCATGCTATCGATTCGACGTATCATGTCCGCGACTTCTGCAATCAAGTCGTCTGTATTGGATGAAGTTTCTGTATCTAGGTAGGTAGAGAAACCATACTGTCTTTGTTCCAAAGTATTAGTATACAGGTTGTGCAAAAATTTCAGATCAAGTCACTTACTCCTTGGCAATCTTGTACAGCTGGTCCAGATATCCAATTTCAGCAAAGTCCAATCCCTCATATTTCTCTTCCACCCAGGCTTTGAGAACAGAACGTTTGATGGAACACACTCTGTGATGGAATTAGCTGAACAATGCTCGATGACGCCTGACCCTTCAGGTATCAGAAGAATTGGCCACCAAGAGTATAAGAGACGAAATGATTTCGTCGTTTATGCCTGCCTAGATCGCCTTTGAGCTACTAAGGTTATTTTGGCATCCTATGTCTTGAGAACAGTTCTTCTTTCACCCTAGCCGACTTACATTGGCCTTACGGAACAAAACCGACGCCGGATCGCTTCAACACAGCCGCTCCCAAATAACTGACTTCTGTCTAGGTTGTCAAAAGCATGCTTAAAAGCTTTAATCAGTGGTTCGGGCGTATCACTTCTTCCAGGCGAACCATACCCGCCCATCCAGAGCATATGCAGCAAGACGGGTACACTGGAAACTGCGTGTGTGCATGTATCTGCAACGAATTCCTGCCACATGACAGCCTTAAGGTATTGGGACAAGATGTTCATGAAGCTGTGACCATCCGTGAGAAAGGCATGACGAAGAATCGACAAATCAGAGTGGGAAAGATCCTTGTCGATGCGCTTTAACCACTCATTGCCGTCTCGTAACTGTTTGAACCTCTCGTACCAATTTTGGACGGATTCGAGGAAGTCGCGAGGGATATATATCCCATCATCCATGGTGTCCGCGTTAAACCGCTGTAGGGATGTGGGCAGAGGAGTCATGATGCTTTGATGAAAGTATAAATTGGTTGAAAAAGGCGTATCCCGATCGTCAAGAACCTGATAAACGAGATAGAGAGAGTAAGTAGAGAGATGAGATGGAGAGATGAAATAGAAATATGAATAAAAAAGGAAAACGAAGTAAAGAGGCGAAACACAAAGATGAACAAAGTAGTCTAAAGGCTAGTCTAAGACCGTATAAGGTGATCAAATTATTCGTCTCTTACATTCTCAGCAGCCAATTCCTTTGACACCCTGACGCGTGGCTAGCGGTTATCATATCTGGGACGGGATAGTGTTTGTGACCGTCATCAGGTTCAAAGAAATCGATGTGACATGTCGCCAATTCGCTCAAGCTGTCGGGCGCAGACCCGGTCAAAATACCACCCTTGTCCATGAAAATGCAGCTCTCAAGCCTACCAAAGGCTCCAGTTTCAGCTCTTTCAAGCCACCCATCATTGATACGGACAGCCTTGCAGTAGTAGTTCGAATGTAACTGGGCTGCCAGTTCAGCCTTGAATAAAGGCTGGGACAATTGTCGCCAGTTGTACCACCAAGTTTCAGGGTGCAGCTCCATGTATGAAAGGACTACGCTGGTCTCTTCTGGCAAGGATTCTATTTCATGTTCTTTGACAGCTACCTATCTCTTAGAGCCACATAGCGCCACCTTCCTATTAGTTTAATAACCTGTCACAAAGTTCAACTTCTAAGAGGGAGTTGTACCTATGAAAGAGTCTTTTTATGGTTGAGAAAGCCGATACCGTAGTTTCTATTGTAAAATGAGTGGGATTGATGGTATCCTACGCCCTGTAGTTAACCTCTTGGGTATAGCAGGAAGATTGTGTCGTGTCCACAGGCGATATGTGGTTTCAAGAGATCGCCTTTGCTGTAGCTGATTAATAGCTATGCTGCAAGCTGGTGATAAGCCGTATGCGGTTTAGCTGTAGGATCGCCATCCTTCTGCATGCCGTTGTTGGGACGACTACCGCTTACATTAGTGCCAGGGTCCATCATAAGTATATAATCTGAACAACTCCTAAATGACTCATTTCACGATGTTTCTTTGACCAAAATCCAGTCTCAATCAAAATGCTGTCCCCACCTCCACCACCAAGAGAAAGCCGTCTCCGACGTGCCCTCTACGCACTTCCATTCCTAGCCATAACAGCTCTCATGACACGAGCATTTGGCATGGCCGAATCCATCGGCCCTATCATTGAAGAGAGGGTTCAAAGTTCTGTTTTCAAAGCCCCGGAAGTCAATGTGCCTCTTATCAAGAACTTCTATGGTGTTCCGGGGTTGGATGATATTTTCAATGTGGTCACGGCCGCCTTTGCAAACTTGCAGTTCTTTTTCGATAAGAAAGCTTACTGGCAGTCGTTGGTGTTCTTGACAGACTTTGCGGGGATGTATGCTGTTATTATGGCTGAGTCTCTAAGACCGGGGAATACATTTCTTGTTGCCAAATAGTAAGTGCAGCATTCTGTTGATGATACATGCTAACTCGAAATTAGTCCCATGTTCTTCTTGTTACTATCTCAGATAATCGCCATTGGATGCACCGCACCCATCTTCTTCTTTCTAGCCTATGTCTTTGCACCAGTGCACAAACTCCCTGCACTAACCCCGGGACGTCCCAGTGCTGGAAGTTACCGAGCCTTGTTTCCTGTGCTTGTATTGAGCTACTATCTTCCTCATTTTCCATCCTACTTCAGCGCTTCTCTCGAAAAAAGAAACTGGTGGAACTGGATCTGGCAATTATATCCAGTTTGGGGGTCCGGTTCCATGTTTGTGCTGTCCAGAACCTTTGGTTATGAGTTCAAGGTACTGAAGGCCGACCGAAACAAGCTCAGAGTAGACATGTGGATGTGTAGTTTTATCAGCATGTTAACATGGTGGTATACCGTCGCATCCATGAAGGACTCCATTTTTGAGGTCTTTGTGCCACAGTACTTGATCACCTTCCCCCAAGACCCCGACGTTGGACTGCGCACCGTCATTCAGTTTGACTACATTTTCTCTTTCGCAGCAGGCTACTTGTGGTTAGGGTACCACTTCCGAGACCTGGAAAAAGTCGGAATCTGCAGAGTGCCGTGGTTGACAGCTATTGGTGTTTGTGTTGTGTTGGGGCTTTTGGTCGGACCGGGGACACTATTTCCCATTCTGTGGATGTTGAGAGAGGAGCTACTGATTACGGCGGAAAAAAGGACTAAAGAGTCAGAGGATTGAGTGTACAGGTTGTAAGAGTCATTCTTGCGATGAGGAATATTCCGCTGTCAGCTCACATAATATGTCAGATGGTAGGTAGTTTTATGCCCCGAACAGGCTAGGCAAGTGTCTGCCAAAATGGACATAATCGGCACGATTAACCCACGGATAAAATAGATCTCGACCAAATTAACCTTAAATCCTTTCATACGTAATCCGCGGATTATCTTGGTGCCTTGAGTGGCGCGTCGTTGAGCCCGAGTACCTAACGACGTTCAGAAGCAAATGCTGTTGACTCCACTACAAGTCCTGTTATTAATAGTGAGTGTAGCATTGACCATCGGCGGAAAGCGAAGATCCCGACGTGCACCTACCATGAGTCAGTGAGCTGTCATCAGTTTACGGTATCATCCAATGCATTGCATCTTATGTTTGATGGTCCTGTCATATTCTATGAACCGTATGCTCTCGGATCCCGGATGGTCCTAGCGTGGGTGGATTTACGCTCAAGCCAATCGAGTCTTCGAATTTTAAGACTGGAATGAGTTTAATCCCGGTGGCAAAGATCCCCAATCTGAGTCACTCCCCGGCCGATTGGCTGCGTCGAATAACTGAGCCACATTTGACAGAGCCAAGCATCTAGAATGGGGCGCAACATTTACGATGATCCATGGCAGCTACACAGGGCTGAGATGATGATGACTATATAACAGTGAGTCTGTCACCCCTGACTAACTATTCATTCATTCTCACAACTATCTCTCACTTCTCTGGCATCATGCCGTCAATTCTCCAGGCCTCAAACGCCCTCCACTATGGAGCTGGCCTCGTTGCCACCACCTTTTTCGGCTTCTATACTATTGCCAATCTTGGACGCGAAAAGCCTAGCAAAACTTCTTCATCTCGCCTATATGACCGCCTAGCTGGTGGACTAATCATTCTCGGCTATGCAGGAGAGGGTATCGTCACAATTCTTCAAAGAACTGGCTTAAGTAAAGAAGCACCGACCATCCATTTGGTTCTGCTCATCACTGTGTGGTCGCTCATTTGGATGCAACGAAATGCACTCAGACGTCTAATTCTCGGTACATCACTCATTACCCTCGCTTTTGAGATTCCATTACTGGTATTCACTGCCCTCGGCAACTTGAATACTACACTCTCCCAGGCACGACTTGCTTCCCAATCACTCAGACTTATTCCTCTTCTTTTCCTCACCATTTATTATCTCACCCATCGTGGGGATGACCTCAACGACTTTTTTGACGATGATGAAGAGTCAGAACCTTTTCTCAACGCCAGTGGCAACAGCGATTGTCCAAGCTACGGAACTCACCCCAACAGAGATTCTGAATACGACAGCGATGCATTCTCTGTAGGCAGCCAAGAAGATGACGACGTTATCGACATCAAACGCGAGCGGGCAAAGAGACTCAAGGAGAAGGGCGGCTGGTGGGGATACATCTCCGACTTTTCCCTTTTCCTACCCTTCTTGATACCCAAGAAGGATCGCAAGGTTCAACTTTGCATCGTCATCTGCCTCCTCTGCATTGTCGCTACTCGAGCTTTCAATGTCTTGATCCCCCGCCAACTCGGTGTCGTGGCAGACCAGCTGCTCGCCAAGCAAAACCCTTTCAAGGCCCTCTTCGTCTGGCTCGTCTTGAGCATCCTAGGTCACGATTGTGTCATCGGATTGATCGAGGGTCTGTGCAAGATTCCAATCAAGCAGTATTCTTACCGCACTCTCGCTAACGCTGCCTTCAACCACGTCTTGTCTCTACCCATGGAATTCCACTCCGAGCGCGACTCCGCTGAAGTTATGAAGGCCATCGAGCAGGGTGAAGCCCTGACAAACGTCCTTGATACACTTGTCATCGAACTCCTCCCCACTTTTGTCGACTTGATGATCGCTTTCATCTTCTTGTACTGGAAGTTCAACAGCTACGTCGCTCTCGCTATGGCTTTCGCTGCTACCATGTTCATCACCTTGGAAGTCTACGCCACCAGCTGGAACTTGGACAACCGACGAGAGTCTTCAAAGTCCAAGCGAGAGGAAACTCGTGTCATGCACCAAGCTGTTCAGGGCTGGCAGACCGTTACCTACTTCAACATGTTCAACTTTGAGAAGCATCGCTTCGGAGGTGCTGTTGACAAGTCGCTATCTGCTGCTAGAAACTGGGAGAAGCGAGATGCTTGCATCCAGGCTTTGCTTGATGGTATTGTGCCCTGCACATTCTTCACTTTGGCCACTCTTGTTATCTGGGACATTTACTCAGGAGGATCCACCCCTGGTGACTTTGTCTTCTTCATTCAGTACTGGGAGTACTTGATCTGGCCTCTCAAATTCCTGTCTCACCAATACCGCTATCTCATGTCTGATCTGGTCGATGCTGAGCGTCTTCTCTTCCTGCTCCAGATAAAGCCTAGCATCACTGACAAGGAAGGCGCCAAGGAACTTGAAAAGGTTCAGGGCCGTGTTGAGTTCAAGAATGTCAACTTCTCCTACGACCCTCGTAAGAGCACCGTCCAGAACCTTTCGCTCGCAGTCGAGCAGGGTCAGACTGTCGCCTTGGTCGGCGAGACTGGTGCTGGCAAGTCATCTATCATGAAGCTCCTCCTCCGATTCTACGATATCAACACTGGTTCCATTACCATCGACGACCACGACATTCGCGACATCACTCTCAGCTCCTTGAGAACCGCCCTTGGCGTCGTCCCTCAAGACCCTCTTCTCTTCAACGCCTCTGTCATGGAGAACATGCGTTACGCCCGACCTACCGCCACCGATGAGGAGATTTACGAAGCCTGCCGCAAGGCCGCTATCCACGACAAGATCCTCAGCATGGTCGATGGGTACAACACCGAAGTCGGTGAGCAAGGCGTCAAGCTATCCGGAGGTGAAATCCAAAGATTGGCAATCGCTCGAGTCTTCTTGAAGAACCCGGCTATTCTCATCTTCGACGAGGCAACAAGTGCAGTTGACACAAACACTGAGTCTTTCATCCAGAGCGCACTTGATGAGCTCAAGCGCGACAGATCGACTTTCATCATTGCGCATCGACTATCCACTGTTGTCAATGCGGATAAGATTCTAGTCATTCACGATGGACAGGTCATTGAGTCGGGTACTCATGCCGAATTGATCTCAATAAACGGAAGATATAGACAATTGTGGAACAAGCAGGTTGGAGGCAAATAGACGTATCCTAAGGCTTTAGGTGTTTGGGATGGGCATTTAGTATGGAGTTATAGGTATTATGCATTCTTTAGACTATAAAATCTTTTTTGTTTCTATCAACAGTCCGAACCTGATATATCTATGTCATTCTATTATTTGTAAATCTTAATCGTACACTGAAGCCTTCGACCACTTCGATCGAGCTCTGATTCGCTTGCCATATGTGTAAAAGACGAAGGGAACAGGAATCAAAAGTGCTGCAAAACCACCAGTGATACTAGATCCTGGACCGACTCCAATGTTATGGTACAACGGTCCCACGACAAGTGGAAATGCAGCCGCAAACATTGATCTCAAGAACGTGTTGGCAGCAACAGCAGAGGCAGCATACATAGTGAATGTGTCGACAAGGTAGTTGAGAGCTGCCTGGAAGATGGTAAAGAAACCAGTTCCCAGTAGAACAAGACCAATGCAAGGGACGACCCAATGAATATTCGTATTCCCACCTGTCCATGCGATGACGAACTGTCCACCGCTGAAGATAACAGAGCCAACCATCATAGGTGGGAGACGCTTCTCAGGAACAGCTCTGTCGCCAGCTGCATGATAAGCCTTGTTGTAAAGCAACTGGTTATACACGTTTGCCGTGCACCCAAGAATAGCTCCAAGGAGAATGCAGGTGAAAGGCAGCGCAGAAACTAAAGTGCCCCAACCTCTGATCTCGCGGAAGATGATAGGAATAGCGCCAAGTTGCATATAAAGAATACCGTAGCAGAAACTGGCGTACAGAGCAACGAGGAAGCAGATTGGTGTCAGAAGAAGTTGAACAGGACGGACAAGGAACTTTCTTGCGAGTTCACCGATGCTCACGTCCCATTCTTCGAATTTGGCGTGGAGAGCCCAGTTTCCTGTTTCGTGACGAAGGCGTCGGGCTTTATAGATGAGGAGTTTTGGTGGATAGCTTTCGTCGACGAAGATGACTGCTAGTGTTAGGAAGATGATTTGGACGATACCAGTCAGATACTCGGTCCACCTCCAACCTAAGCTGGGTTCTTGCACGACAGCAGCTGAGACGATAGGTCCTAAAACTGGTCCGCCGACAACTGCCATCGCGTATCCGGCCATAGCGATGCCTCTTTCTGTTGGAGAAAACAAATCGCCCAAAACACCACCGGTATTCGTAACAGGCGCGGAAGCAAAGAAAGCACAGAAGAATCGGGTGATCATGAGTGTTTGCAGATCTTTGGCCACCGCGCTTCCGAAACTGAAGCATAGTGCGACAAACATGGGAATAAGAACAGCCTGTCGTCGTCCATAAACCTCGCTCAGCGGCGCCCATAGAAGAGGTCCGATACCGAAACCAACGAGGAAGAGCGTGGTTCCTAGTGTCGCGACTTGTGTCCCGACATTGAAATGTTGAGCCACTTGGCCTGTTCCTGAAGAGTAAGATGATGAAGCCCAAGTTGCGCTCATGGTGACTAGACCGTAGAGCATGGTTGTGACGACTTTCTTCTTAGTCGGCCAATTCATCGGTCGATACGGATCATCAGGCCCATCAAAGTCGACAAGTTGATCTTCAGTAGTTTTGACGTGAGCTAGAGGATGAGTAAACTGTGGTACGGGTCTTGATCGGATTCGAGATAAGGCAGACTCTCGTCGTGAAACAGTTCGAGTCATGGACATGCCATTGGCAGGTGCTCTGATACTCTCCCAGTCATTGTCGCCGAGAGAATATGTATTCGAATTGGATCTATTGTTGCGATTCGCGGGTCGATGAGAAGATGACGAGATTGAAGATTCTTCATCGCTAGTATGATTTGTAGATGAATGAGATTGGCGTCTGGGGTCATGCCCATTACCGTTATGTAAATCTTCTGATTTCTCCATGATGATCCATGAAGCTAGTGAGAACGTTGACCCCAGAAAGTGAAAATGAAGATCGTTAGAGGGCGTTGGAGTGTTTTTATCTAAAACGGTCCCGTCATCGGCGACTTTTCCTAACGCCGAAGGTGGTTCTCTAATGACCAGTCCTTTCTAGTGGCGACGGCCAACAGGGTCTTTGGCCGTTGGACTTGACGTCATTTTCCGTTAGTCTTGACGATTTTTTCTACAGAGACTGTGGAGACGATGATCTCGCCTATTCGCGTTGGCTCGATTGTTTGCGCGTCGCGAACAACGGTAGCGGGAATAACATGTGAATAACTTCAACGGCAACGATTTGCCGATTACGGCCCGGGACAGTATAAGCACTGGAGAAGTTTAATGAAGTTATTTCCAAACAACTCGATGATCGACTTTATCTCCGAGCAATGCATATAATTAATTCTATTTGCTTATCTGGTCGCGTTCGCGAGTTGGCTCTAAGCCCGAGACGTGTCGGATTCTCCTCGCGCGGGCTTCCATTCAAAGTGATGCTCGCCTTTGACCGGATCGCCCTTATGTTCTTCCTTGAGATCGAACTTGTGGTTACCGAAATAGTCCAGCTCCGCTTCTGTTAGTTGTGTCGGCAGTTCGGCTGATGTTGTGTACTTCCAGTATTCTAAGCTTGAACTGATCGTCGGGATCACCATGTCTGCTTCCAGTGCTGCAATGACAGATCGTTTGACGGATGGCAGGAGGCTTGCCAATGTCCTTGCTAGATCGGGGTTTGAGATCAGGTTCTCCTTTGCTGAGGATGATTGGCCGTAGACCTTTTTCAGAAGGTCCATGATACCGCCTGCTTGGATGATTGAACCAGCACTCCAGACGTGAAGTAATTCAGGATAGTTGATGTGCCACTCTCGCTGGTGGTCCATTTCGCGAATGACCTGCAGTCCCTGAACGAAACACAACAACAGACAGAAGTAGGTAGCCTTGCGCAGATCCTCGATAAACTCCTCCTGAGAGGCGACATGCATTGGCGTCGGCTTGATCGGATATCCCGAAGCCTCTGCATCAGCAACTCGCTTGTTGAGTTCTGCCGACGTGCACCTAAACATATGGGCACTAAGAATATTTGCAGCAGGGACATGCAGCCTGACCGCTTCTTCACAGGACCAAGTACCCGTTCCTTCAGTATTGTCGACGTCCTGGACAACCTTATCTTGGACATGGCCAAGAACGTGACGACCTTCCGAGTCTCGAGTCCGATTAATGTCGACGGCGATGTAGATGAGAAATGTGCTGTAAAGCTCATCTGTTCTGTTCCATTTGGCAAAGACCTCTGCAGCGTTGTCGTAGCTGAGTTGTAGGCCTTTGGTAAGGATGTACCAGACTTCGGAGATGACGGACATCATTCCTTGTTCGATACCATTGTGAATCATCTTCACATAATGACCAGAACCACCAGGGCCAATGGGGCACGTTCGTGGTTTTCCATCCCCATTCTTTGCCGCGACAGATCTCAGCAGTGGCATTAGAATATCTAATGCTTTCGGGTCCCCTCCAGGTGACATGGAAGGTCCAGATCGTGCACTTTGATAACCACCCGAGACACCACATCCAACATAGTAGATACCGTCTCTACCAAGGTCGATTTGTCGGCTTTCGGTGTTGACGTAGTATTCGTTGGAGCAGTCGAGAATAATATCACCTTTTTCCAAATGTGGTCGAAGTTCTTTGACGCATTGATCGCCTGGGTTACCATGGGGAATACTAAGGATAATGACTCTTGGATGGCAATCAGATTTTACTTCATCGCACAGTTGAGCGTAGCTTTGTTGACGATGAATTCGAGATTCTTTGTCGACGTTCTTCACCATTTTCTCTTCAACCCTCATATTGTTCTCACCTGTCAGACCTCATTAGTAAGGTTCGTGATATTGGAGTCGTGGCACATACTGATATCGAAGTAGTACACATGGCAGCCTTTCTCTGCAAACAGAAGGGACATCATAGATCCCATGCTCCCCACACCGACCATTCCCACCTACGGATTCAAAAGTCAGGAGGTTTGAGCGATGTGAGAGGACCGATCTATCCTACCTTTCCGATCGTATTTTCCGACATCGTGGCGACTGTAAAACTATGGATGGTTGAGCAGTCGTTGTGCTTGAATTAATGCTTGGGTATATCGCAACAACAATATGTTAAAGTAATGATAAGGATGAAATTTAATGGGTTCACGATTCTCGTTTCAAAAAATTTCCAATGATAAGAAATTGAGGTTATCTGTTACAAGATCATGTCCAAAATAATTCTCGGCGCGTGTTCAAATCTGATATCAATTTGACGTCAGAGTGAACCCCAAACAGCCTCGACCCAGTGTTTTTCAACCCCTGGTTTTCGACCCTCTTATCGAATGTAACTGAACATTCTGGAATACTGGGCTATTGCTGACCACCACGTGTTCACATTACGTAGGCGACAACGTATTGAAGATCTACTCCCCCCTAGTATATCCGGACCTTGTTGATAAGTGATGAGTTAAAGCTTATATATTAAGAGCAGTCAATCGGACCCAGTACGTCGGCCACTACTATGCGAATTAAACTATCTAAGCGGACTTGGCAGCCTGGACGATGACATCGCTAGCCTTCTCAGCAACAATGTAAAGAGGCAAAGCGATATAGAAGCCAGGAATCTTGGGGAAAACACTGGCATCAACAACTCTCAAGCCTTCAACACCCCGAACCCTGAACTGAGAGTCCAAAACGGCCATAGGATCATCGTCAGCACCGATAGGGCAAGTGCAAGAAGCGTGGTGACCCCAAGCCTCGTTCTTGATGTACTGCTTGATATCCTCCTTCTTGGTCACATTTCGTCCAGGCCAGACTTCATCGAAGTCACCATCAAGAGGGATCAGGCTGTCGAAAGCCTTGCGGCCCCATTGGAAACCTTCGTAGGTGGCTTGAAGATCCTTGTCGCCTTCGCCATTCTTGTTGACGCCAGTGTCGTAGTAGTTGAAGTTGATGAGCGGCATATCCTGCGGGTCCTTGGACTTCAAAGTGACAGTTCCGGCGTTGTTGCGGCTGTGAGCCTTGAGAATGATCCAAGACCAGTGCTTAGCATCGGCAAGTGCCTCACGGGAGTAGCCATTGAAGTAGCCTGTGAACTTGGCGGGGGCACCAGAAATGAGCAGGTCAGGCTCGCCCTCGGCAACAGAAGACTTCATGACAGCAGCAACAGCAATTCCGTTGGTAGCGTAGACACCCTTTCCGATGGGTGTCTTACCCTTCTTGTATTGCTCCAGACAAGGATCAGGGTCAGTTCTCATGAAAGTGCACTTGGAAGTAATAGTAAAATCCGTATTACTCTTTCCAATGACGGTGGCCTCGTAACGATCCTGCAGGTTTGTGCCAACACCTGGGAGGTTGACCACGACAGGGATGTCGAAAGACTCGAGCTCCTTCTTAGGTCCGATGCCACTGAGCTTGAGCAGTTGAGGGGTGTTGAAGGCACCGGCAGAGATGATGACTTCTCGCTTAGCATTGACGCTGCCAGTATCGGTGGACTTGTCGGAGGTAGAGCGAGGGTCGGCGCTGTAGAGGCTAGGTCCTTCGAGGTAGTCCACTCCAGCAGCACGGGGCTTGGAGCCGCTCTTGTCGAATCGAATCTTGGACACCTGCAAAAGTGTTAACAACGGGATAGTACGATATCAGTATCACAAGACTTACCAGAGTGTTGAGCTTGATGTCAAGGTGGTACTTACGAGAACCGTCCTTGTTGACAGCATTGGCAGTATCAAGGATCAGTTCACGGGGACTGCTTCGGACTGAATCAGACATAGCAAGAGGAACCTGGTAAAGGCCCGGCCTGCTTGTCTGACCAGGGGCGTTGATGTCGGCAATCAAAATGTTGCCAAGTCCAGTGACAGTGTTGAGAAGGAGCCCAAGAAGGTTCTTGCCCATGGCTGTAGCACCAGAGATGATCAGAGAGAGGAATTTGCGATCCTCGACGACCAAGTGCAAGGAGGTCAAAGATGTACCAAGCCAACCCTTGAAGCCATGGCCAACGATGCTGCTAGGCAAGTACCTGTTCCTCTCCAGCTTCTTGAAGTAAGACTGCATGTTTTTGGGGTTCCAAGAGCTATCGCCAGTGAGAGTAGCGATGTTGGTCCAGTCGGAATCGTGAGGAAGAATCGAGATGAGTGCATTGTGTCGTGTGCATCCACCAAGAGTACCACTGCGAGGATACAAAATACCCAAAGCCTTAGCATCCTTGGGGGGCTCGCCACCAATGTACAAGCTACCATCAGACTTCTCGTAAGTCATCTTCGAATCCCGTTTCTGCTGCTCAAGGTCGGAGTAGTGGTTGACAAAGAAGTTCCAGCGGGTCTTCTCGAATTCTGAAGACCCGAGGTTCAAGGCGGGGACTCTCTCGACCAAGTCATCTCCAGCATCGCCTCCAGCGTCAATGAGAAGGACTTTGTAACCGGCGATGGCGAGGTTAGCGGCAACAGGGCCACCTCCGGCACCTGATCCGACGACTACATAGTCATATTCTGTAGAGGCGGCACGCTTGGCGATGAATGGGTTGTGGGCCTTTGGGATCGAGCTACTCGAGTTAGTAGAATGCCTATAGGAAGATAGAACTCTACTTACGAACCGACCACCGACTCCGACAGAACAGCGATAGTTGCGAAAATGAGCGACAGACGCATCTTGAAAGGATGCAGAAAAAAGGAACGTGTTGTAGAAAGAACGAGAGTAAGGGATAAAGAGCCAAGAGCGAAGGGCTGAGCACAGTCTTAAAGACGAGAGCCCTACGATCTGCAAGTTGGTCACCCCGAAACTGACGATAAACTGAAAACAGAAATAGCTTCTGTTTTAGTTTAGACTAACTGCCACTAACCAGGAGTAGAGTTGTAGAACCGCGTTGCACCGGTGGTGCAGAGTGGGGCTGATACGACGATCCCTCATCTTACCACGCAGCATTTTATGCGCCGATAAATTACATGTAACGCTAGTACTGCCTGTTTACGAGTCAAGGTTACAGTGTTGGGAGAGAATGTTGTACTTATCTAGACATTTGCCGAGATAAAAAGGGTAGGTCGACGGATCTGCAAAGATTTCTTGTCGAAGGCACGGATTTGGACCTTGTCACCCTTCCGAGGGCATGTGTCCTGCATTCTGTATGTCGCACTTTCATCAAATGCGACATCGAATCTATACCCTTAATCCGTCAATTATCATCACGGGTCTACTGTAGGGCTGTCAGCCTTATTGACCAACTACATTAAGGGGTCAGGTTTGGTCATGAGATCCACAAGGTCCAAATCAGGAGGTTCGTGCTAGTGTGAAAAGAGTAGTTCCCCGGATTATCCTGGAGTTGAAACAGGGGTTAGTGAGCTGCCTGCCGGGACTGGATAAAAGTTACCGCGATAAGAGCCTTAGCTTGCTGCTAAAGAAGTTCTGACTCGTGAATACATGTCTGCATAGCATAAGTCTGTCATGTCTACACTTGCATAAAGATATTCATTTGTGACCCAACGGGCTAAGGCGGTTCAGCTTCTCGCTTGGTAAATTCCTTCGTTAATGGATCCGTGATAAGCGCCGGTGCAATTGCTGACCCGCCATGACGAAACCGAACCGAAGCTCAAACGATATCATGGCTTGTAGGATCTGGTTGAATGACAGTTGTTACAATATTGGCAAAGTTCATGACGGTTAGCTTGTGGGGTTGTACGGCCCAATATTCTTCATTTCTTTCAATTTGACGAAGTCGAGACTTGTCTGACCCGGCTTGGGCGACCAAACTGCTACCCGTGATGTATTTTAAAGATATTGCCGTATCACCCACCTTCAGATAAACAGCACACGACTAGGACCATGAGACTTTACTGAGATTTAACCTGCGTTATTGGGCTCCATGAGTTATATGGATAATAACATGAGATTCAGAGACAAAAAAAAAAAAAAAAGGAAACGGAGAGAATTAGAATAGGGTAGACAACAAGCAAGGTTGCCTTGTTTGCATCGTCAGGTCTGAAAATGCCTTGCGGTCAGGTAGAACATTCGATTGCTGACATAGATACTCTCGTGTCTCAATTGAGCGGCCACGTAAGTCGCTCGGACTTTTGCAGAAGGCCCGTCTAAGCCCAGTTGCTGTGCCTCATCCTTCACCTTTTCGCAGCTACGTCAACATATCATGAAACATTGTTTTTGTGATGACTTGCTATGACCAAAACAGTCGCGTGGCCATTTGTCCTTTAATTGCAATATCTACAACACAAACTTATACATCTTCTTAGGAGTTGCTATATTTTAGGGTAGCTAACAAGAGCAACGCTGCCTCTTGTTTCGCGGTCTAAAATTTCATCTACATGATGTATAGTTTTCTTTCACTTGTTCATCCATCGCAAGTTGGTTTTACGAAAATTACTAAATGTGAGATGCTTCGTTTCAATAAGGTAGTCGGCGTTTTCCTATTTCGCATTTCGACATACGTACCTCCAAATCCTTTCGTCTTGGCAACGACAATGTCAGCCGTCGTGGTGGAGTACCATGCAGTGAGAAAATTATGATTGGCTACGCTTACTGGGAATGACAGATTCAGCTAACCTCCTTGTTTTTCGATGTGGAGTATCGTGGCCATATCCTCCTGCGGTGTAAGTGAGTCTCGAACAGATATAAAAGACAACAAAGATCGCCGTTCTTCTTTCAAAAATCATCACTCTCAACTCAATCATCTCATCGACTCATTAACTCAACAACTTTCTCAACCCACCAACAACAACCAACATGCGTTTCTCATCTGCCGCTACTCTTGGCTTCGCTGCCACCGCCCTCGCGGCCAAGGAGACCGTCACCGTCTCCAAGCTCAAAATCCACAGCGTCGGAACTCCCATCAAGACCACCCTCGAGAGCATCTCCTTCACTCTCAACGGCGCTGATGCCAAGAACCTGAAGTGCTCTGCTGAGAACGTCGCCTACCCCGACCCCGAGAAGATTCTCCCTTGCGGTGACTCCGACTACTCTTTCCTGGTCTGGAAGGGTGAGAAGGAGCAGTTCGGCATCATGATCTACCATGATGTCGGCGACAGGCTAGTCTACTATGATTCATGATCTGATATTCTTGCTAACTATCGTTTAGTCACGCCGACCTCCGAGGTGGCCGTGATATCAAAACCAACTGCGACAACAGCCAGGGAAGCGGTCCCGCTGATGAGATCTGCACTCAGGGCAAGCCTGTTACCTTCAAGATCGACGGCCCTGTTGGCATCACCCCCAACTAAGGTTCTACTTGATATTTCCTTTCAGAGCTTGAGAATGGGAAACATACGATGCAAGCTCCACCAGAGATGTTCTGATTTACACACTCACTAGTCAAACTGGGGATGAGAGAAAACCGACGGAAAGGGCAAAAAGCTTCAACAAGCCATTTAGCAGGAGCTCCTTTAGTGAAAATAAACCCTTTTCTGACAAATATGTATTTCTATCATGTGAAACATGCTTGTCTCCGAGCCACTTCGAAATTCCAGGTCCTTTTGCCAGCGCTTTAGCTCCTTCCATCCTTTGGGGCTTTGCATGCAGGTCCCCTTGCCGGCAAACCCTGCCATCGAATGCATCTCCAAGGGGCGTCCATCCAAGTTAGAGACGTCTGCGTCCGATGTTTGTCGGATATCGTGACTACTATGTTGCAAGAGAATTATCCTTCAAGGCATGATTCCTTTAGGCTAATGACACCCGTCCTTCTAACATCCTGTCGCTTGGGAAATTTACTTGATTCAGCGCTTCCAGAAGCCTACCATGAATAGTAATAGGTCACCCAGAGTCCAATACGTTTAATAACATAATTAGCAGGCATTGACCATTTGGACTGCTACGGTGAAGCTTCAGAGTCGTGTTGCTTTCTCTGGCAGGTACGCCCGCTTGGGACATGAATATTGATGAAAACTGTAGCACGAACTTCGAAATACATTAACATCTAGAAGAAGAGAAAAACCTATGGATGAACTTCGACGCCCCTATCCCTAAATCCCTAGCACATTATTTACAGCCACTGCTTGTTACCAAAGTGAGACACGAAAGAGCCACCACTGCCACCGTCAATACTCGCCTTGTTTATAACAGAAATAACACGAGTAGCCGACTCCTCAGGAGTAATCGGTCCAGTGAAATGTGGTGCATAAACCTGGAATGCGGAAACCATATCACGGAATCCCTGCAGCTCCTCCTCGGTAACTATATCAGGTTAGGAAACGAGACCAGCAGCTGATACGATGGACTTACCGTTTGACATGTCTTGGGTGGCAACAAGACCGGGAGAGACTGCCATGAACAAGATTCCCTCCTTTCTGTACTGAGCATCAAACTTCGCGATTGCAATGTTGAGTGCACCCTTGCTTATGCTGTACGGCGCGCCGTCGACGATGGAGAACTGAGTGATGAAGTCGGGGTCTGCCATGCCTGAAGAAATGGCGATGATCTTCTTGGCTTGACCCTTACGGATCAGTGGGAGTGCCAAGTTGAAGAGATGAACGTTGCCGAGCGTGTTGATCTTGAAGGACTGGAGCATGTCTTCCTCCAATTTCTCTGGATCGGCACCCCTAAGATTTGTCAATTCTTGAATTCCCTAGTCAACGTTTCGTTCGACATACAAGGTGCCAATTGGGTTATGAGCCGACCAATCAGACTGCAGGGCAGCATTGGCGATGATGTAGTCGAGACTGCCACCAGTGATTTTGGCGGTTTCCTCAATGAGGTTCTGTTCGAGTTAATCAATAAAGGTGTTATTAGGTGTCGTTAGAAGTAGTAACTACCTTGACAGAAGCAAGTTTCTCAATCTCTCCTTCGATAGTGTGGATATTGGATCTGCCGCTAAGTTCACGTTCGACCTTCTCATCAGTGGCTTTTTTGTTGCGAGCAAAACCAATGATGGTGTTGTTGGGATCAGCGGAGAGCTGTCGAACAAACTCAAACTATTAAATTGTAAGAAGAAAGTCCTCAGACCTCTATAGCTAGATCAATACTTACACCGAGTCCTCGGGAGGTTCCAGTGATCAGGTAGGAAGGCATTTTGAGATGGTAAGTAAGGTAAGTTGTTATTATGGATGAGGAATGTGTTTGTATGTTGGAATAATTCCTCTTCTCAACAGCGACAGCCCCATCCTTATATATGCCATTCTTTGACGATATGCCTGTTCCCAAATTTTGGTTTCAAAGATTATTTGTAATTCAGGTGGATGCTGTCGCCGACGCACCAGGCTTTGTTGGGCGATTTTGAAGTGGGGCCTCGCAAATTCTTGCCTGCTTTCCTGCCATCAACTAAGCAGTACCAGTAAGCGGAGTTTCGGATATTCATTTCACCTGCATTACTAATTGGATGGAAGAAACCGGTTTTCTTGGCATAACCCGGACGGAGTATTGGGAAATTCAAGTAGCATTTTTGTGGCACGGTAATGTATTGTGCCTCAATGAATGGGCGAAGATGGCTTCAATTAGAATGCATGATTATAAATGGTACTATATAAATGCCGGAACAGATCGGTAAGTAGAGCTAAGAATAACACCAAGCTTATGCACATAATCGAGGTGGTCAACCGATAAATCCTCCTGTACCCAAGCAAGCTCAAGAACCTTCTTCACAGTTGAAATATTTCTGTATTTTCCGTCCTCCATTGTCCTATCCATAAGATCGAGCGTAATCGCTCGTTTCTCATCTTCTTGGGCTTCGAGGCCAAATATGAGCAACGGCAAGGGCCATTGACAGGTTGGTAGATGGGTAAGTAACTCGAAAGCCTGCTCGACCCAATCATTGAAGCTCTGATCCAGTTTCAGAATTCCGGCGGACGCACGCCTAAGATATATCAAAGTGGATAGCCGATGAAGCTCAATTGCCAGGTTAAAAGCAGGCTGTCCGTCGAATTCATCGACTTTGCTTGTGTGGTGGTTGCTGATATTTCGTAACTTCCAGTCAAGTATTTGAAGACAAGTCCTATATTCTTCTGTGCCATGCTTTGGGTCCGAAGACACTGTTACGGTATTGAAGGTTTCGGAAAGCAGGTATAGTATCTCGTGTGGGATCCCTGAAAGGATTGGCTAAAAAGTGTTAGTGAATCCATTTTCCCATTGAAGGCTAGAATATCAAATACCGGTCCCCCAGAACAAACGGCTGGATGAAAAGTATCGAAGTCAATACTAGCCGCACTATCTACTTCCAAAGTGAAGTCTGGTTTCCAGTGGCGTAAGCCAAACTTGGCTATGGTATTGATATAGTGAACCCATCCCACTAGGGCCGTTAAGTCCCGATCTATTTGCATCTCATCTAGAGCAGATGCCTTGATGATCTTGGCTGCGCCGCAACAATACCAGAGCCAATGACTTGTCTTCGTTGCGTTTTGCTGAATCTGGCCGTGATGTTAGTATCTCAGTAGCTGAAGCACCGATATGTTCGCACCTCCAGAGTACAAAGTATAATCCCGGCAGCGATATGGCATGCTGATTCTCTTACGCCAATAAGTCCTTGTGTAGACTCGGACAATGCTCGTAGAGCAGCAACTTTTGGTCGTGTTATTGAGGTTGCCGTATTACCGCGATGAAAAGATGCTAAAGCGATGATGGACTTTAGTACGGCTGCAGATGATAGTGTTACATCCGAGAGAGCCATGCGAGTGACGATCTCAGGGACCCTTTGCGCATCCTGTCCGAAACCACTTATGGAATAAGAAGCTCTCTCTATAACTGCATGGCGTGAGTTAAATTAGTTGAGGTTGGGAAAGACAACACACAATACTGGACCGAGCTGGCATCTGATGAGCTCAACTGCGCAATAGCTCCTACACTAGGAGACTTGAGCAGTAATAATCCTTCTTGTTTCTCCGAATAACCGGAACTGAGAGGCTCTGGAAACGTTTCATGCATCATATCGGCTGTGAATCCAAGAATATGATCTAAAGTCGACATTTGATCATGCAGCTTGATATCTCTGGATTTCGTGTTGATCCATCGATGATCAGATAACATACCCTTCGAGCGTGCTGCTTTAGGATCAGGTCCAACTATGGCCCGTCGTCCATCGTTTCGACGTGGCCAAGACAAACGCAACCCATAGCCCTGACACTTCACTCCCAACTTGAAGCAGCGGTTACATTTGGGCAGTGTTTGATCACAGCGGACCTTTCGAGCTAACGTGGTTGTTAGCAGAGCCAACCAATGGTTTCTCATGGGGCAGACCTCGACAGTTTCCACATCCAGCGGATGGCATTTCTAGGAGTGGGAGACGCTGAGTAAAGGTAGCTCGCAGAAAGTTGCCAGGAATGACTTTGAACCCTTTGTAGGCATGGCCGATGACAAGGTGAGATTCCCAGCTGCCTGCTTTGATCGAGTAAGCAGCCACAAGTGGGGCGATACCGAGTAAGCAGTCGGAGCGACTTTTCCAGGATGGCCAGAAAAACGGGGGATGAGCCTTTCGATTGGTGACAGAAATAGGTATCCATAAAAGTCTGGCTGTGCCGCTATTTTCTTGCGAGCCCAGCTAGGTGGGAGGGTAACAAAAGAAATATTATCTAATACTTAGCCTACAGAAATAAAGTAGCCGAAATGCTAGTCTAAGCCGGCATAAGGTGACCAGATTATTTCGTCTCTTATGCTTTCGGTCATTAATTCTTCTGACACCCTACGGCCCAGTTGAACCCGAGCGGTAGCAACAGGATGTTGACCAATAGACTCTAGGTACTTCTAGCTTCGCGGAGAAATCTGATAAAAGCTAAGTACCACTAGTCTTGTAGCCAATACTTAACCTATCACGTTAATAAGGTGGGTGTGTAAAGAGGTCTATCAACTAAGTCACGTGCTGATAAGAGCTTTGTGGGCTTTCTACTTATCGTGTTCAACTGGGCTTGCAAAGAGAAGGTGATGATGCTTATAGGCCTTGTAGGCTACTTTAGTGCTTATGGCTTGCCCCCACAACTGTATCAGTGGCGTTCATTTCCCGCTGAGTAACAATAGGAAAGCAGACGAGCGCGATCTTGACGAAGTCCGAGATGCGATGGTTAGGACATTTCCGTAAACCAAGTATTGAAAATATGTAATCATTTGATAATTAGGGTTCATCCATACTAGGTCGATGAACAATAAAAGGTTCCTGGGATCACGGCACTTGCTGAATGCATCAAATACGAAGAAATTACCCAATTTACCAAGTACCATTATCTTCAAATTGTAGCTATGACAAGTTCAAAGAACCTATGTCTTTGTGTTACCTGTGGTACGCAATACGATGTCTCCTTTGCGGACCGCCCATCTACCTGCCGCATGTGTGATGTATGTCAGCCCTTCGGTAGGCGAATGTGGAACAACTAACATGGGACAGGAACCCCGGCAGTTCGTACCACCTTCTGGGCAGTCTTGGACGACCCTTGAGGAACTGCAGACCACCCACAAGAATGAGTTCAAACAAGACGAGAATGACAAGCGAATCTGGTCAATCTTTTCTACTCCCCAAATGGCCATCGGGCAGCGGGCAGTCTTTATCCAGACCGAGTCTGGCAACGTCCTTTGGGATTGCATCAGTTTGCTGGACCAAGAAACCATTGACTTTATCAAGTCTCATGGCGGTCTCGCTGCCATTGCTGTTTTTCATCCTCACTTTTACAGCACACACTTAGAATGGGCACGAGAATTCGATTGTCCTGTCTATCTTGCTTACGATGACCAAGAGTGGTTGAACAGAAAGGATACTGAGCATCGAAGAATCTTCTTCCAAGGTGAAACCCAAGACATTCTCCCTAGTGTGACCATGATCAAACTTGGAGGCCACTTCCCGGGAAGCTCAGTCCTCCATTGGAACAACAATATTGTACGTCTATTTGGACTCCAAATGATACTTTATTGGTTGTAATGCTAATATCCATCGGTTTAGTTTACTGGTGATACTATCGGCATATCCCTAGTAAGTGTATCTTAAACATGTATCCCAGAGTTCGGCACTAATAATATTGAACAGTCTGGGCTCAGCCGCTCGCATCATAACAAAGACCACCAAGTCTTCTTTTTCCACTACGCATTTCCCAACTTTGTCCCTCTTGGGCCAACAGCTATGCACCTCATGTGGAACAGACTTCGCCCTTGGGATTTCACAGCAGTGTACTCATTGTTCTTCAGGACAACCGTACGCGAACCTAATGTCAAAGATTTGATCCTCGAAAGTATGCAGCGTCAAGCAAAGCATCAAGAGAACGATGGGCACCCATTGCTGGAAGAACAACCAAGTGCATAACTCTCTGGTTTGGCAGACATTTTTACAAGTCAGATAGTCAAGGTTCTACTGATGTTTGGGTTGGGTTCGACGCTTAAGTGTCAATAACGCTAAACAAAACAACCTGCATGTGATAGTTTTTCTTCCTATCTATCTATTGATATTCACTTAACATCTTTCTCTCCAAGTATTTTGCTTTTTTAGATTACGCTATTAAAGAGATATTACATTCTATGAGCAGGTCGATGACGGTTTAATCAGCGTTGATCAGAATGGGATTTGTCTGAAGAAATTAATTCCTAGCTCAGCATATTGAAAGGTCCTCTTCAGCTTCCTGCATTAGGTCTTAACCAGGCTAATTGACAGATAGAGTATAAGCAGAGGTTGTGAAGACGCAGTTAGAGCCTGTTACTGTTAGAATCAAGTACGTAGGAGAAGAGATAGGGATATAAGGCTATAAGGAAGTCACTTACCAATGAAGGGCTCGGTGCCGGCTTGGAAGCTGGTGGCAACATAAGTGCTAGGCACGCCCTGATTCTTCGTCAAGTAGGTCAGGAAGGGGAGTAGATCAGCTTTGAAATTGCCAATGTTAGAGGGTGCGACAAAAGAAAAGACAGTCGTGTCCCCGTTAGGACCCTTAAACAGGCTCCAAGTAGTACCGGCAATAGTAGGCTTCGCGATAGCAGGTTTGTTCTGTTCAGAGATAGGCCCAGCGCCACCATAAGATCCAAGCCAAATCATAATCTCGTATTTATTAGCAGCTCCAACAGAGGGCGCAAGCCAAAGATCATAGGAGACATCTGAAACCATGCCGGTACCAGTGTATCTTGTAAGTAGGTTAGTGAGGTTACAAAATGCAACGACTGGATATTTCTTACCGCCAGGTCCATGTAGTAGGGACCGACTTGATATCGGAGATCTTTTTGTTGATATTCTCAAGTGCGACATTAGAGTAAGACTTAACCTTGGTTGGGCCTCCGGCCCAGGACCAGGTAGAAGACCAAGCAAAGTTCTTATTGTTAACAGACTTCAAGGTTGTGCACTGAGAGCCCGAAGTAGCGTCACCCTTCCCCCAGTTGTTGTGGTAAAAGGTATAACCCTGAGTGGCAACAGAACCGAAAGCATCACACCAGGTTGTGGCTCGCTTCTCAATGGTCTTGGAAGGAGAGGTTGGTGTCGCTGCCGCGAGTGTAGCGACAAATGCGGTCAATGGGATGCAAAACTTCATTCTTTTGGTAGTGGTGAAGAATAGATAGTAGTGTCGGCTGATAATGAATAATGCTGAGACTGGTGTGAGATGGGTGATTTGAGAGGCGAGGTAAGCGGGGGTATATATAGATAACTAAATGTTCCCAACCCGGGTCTAGAATCTATTTCGGTTGGACGATAATTACGACACCGACGGATAAACTAACCTGAAACCTCTTGTTCATTTAGTTTGTTGGACACGAGATTTTATCCGCGTATTCTTAAGTTAGTGTAGGGATGGCCCTGTCCCAGCTAAGAGGCGGATAATTACAGGTCTGCTCGTCCCCCTCAAGTATTCTTGCTGAAAACGTGCCGCGCTTTCCGTCCCAGTGTCCCGTGCCATCCCTGTAGAAGTGAGTTAGCCTCTGGCCCATCTGTATTTTCCTTTCCAGCTAGTGATTCTATATCAACTGGTTAAGAACGATGCTAGAAAACGAGTATTCTACTTACACAAGGCTTTAAAGCAACTCTCGTCAGAAAAACTTGCCGAGTTTGATTGCATTGGCGGACACCTCAACTCGCCCGAGCCTGCTATCATCTGTAAGCGATGTGGCATAACGGCAAATAAGGATCGCGTGTCTCGGCATCTCGAGGAAATACAATAGAACTAATAAAGCTTATAGATATAAAAGAGCCTTAAGCTACATAAGAAGGATAATTATTAAGACTATCGCTAAGGATCTATAGTAGTGTTAGCGGTTTTAGTGGCAGGATACAGTTAAGAATGGGATCCTTTAGTATTATAAAATTACTTGCCACTGCGCTCACCAGAAACAGAATTGCATAACCATTAGTATTCAAGTATCATTACTGACTAGTTAATGGTAAGCCCTGGCATTGTCGCCGTCTCGCTCATCGGGTTGATTGGCAATAGAGTCAAGGGTGAGGCATTGTCAAACCACATGTGCCAATGACAACATAGCGGCAAAATAGATAGAATGGCTTTCGATGACACATCAAACTCGGTGAGCAATAGAAGGAATGGGCTGGCATGACTTAGAGTAATTGCTTCAGGGTCTCTCGATCAACCGAGTTGGCTTGCTTGTTCTTGAATCTCCAGGGATGTTTCTCCGCTCATTCCTGCCTAGTCCAGCCAGTGGCCCTATAACATAACACGCCACCACAACAGCCCGAGTATACCGCGGAGGTTGAATTAACGATGATGACTATGACGAGTTTGGACGCAAAGGTGACGAAAGGAAGAAGCAGACCGACGCAAAGAAAAACCCATTCGTTATTGCCTCTTCATCCAAAAAATCAGCAGGTCAAAACACGCGTAACAACTCTAACCCATTTGCGACGACACGCGATAAATCGCAACCAACTTCGTCGTCGAGCGCCGACACTCAAGATGATTCGGTGGTATGAGGATGGCCCAAACTCCCAAGAATGCCATCTCTATCTCCTAACGATCTGAGTAGTTGACCCGCCAGAATAAAACATAAACCACAAGGTCACCAAGCTGATATGGAACCAATGGAAACCCAGCTATTTTCACGACAGTGACACTCAGCGCCCCGGTCTTATGATCAATGCATTTGTGAATAGTAGTGCGCGTACAGCAATTGCCAGCAAGTTTCTGCTGCAATAAGAACCGAAACTTAAGGCATAATCTTTTAATACTCCCATTTAAGCGTTTCGTTGGTAGGAGACTTCTGAGTGTCGGACCTAAGATGAGTGGTACTGAGTGGGAGAAGGGACGGTGAGAGGAGAGAGAGAGGAGAGATAGGTGGTAAAGGTTATTGCGGGGTGAAGAACCAAGCTGTTAACCATTTTCAGTTCCTGTCGATGCCGGTAGCTGTTGCAAGATAAGGGAATGATGATTTTAGGAGATGATGTTAAGTTCATCCTGATGTTGCTGGTGTCGTTGTTGCTAGGTACCTATATAAAGCCTCACGCCTGGAACCTGTGGAGATTCTCCTAGAATATCTCCTCTGCATTTCGTTTGCTACGGTTTGGTAACCACCGTCATACCCCCGACCGTAGGTACCTACCTAAGCTAGTACCTAGGGAGGTACCCAGGAACTGAGCCTCCCGCCTCGACCCCGCCTGCTTAACTGTGCCTGCGTACCTACCTCACCTAGGTAGGTAGGTACCTAGCCGCACTGTCAGCTACCTGCGAAAAAGCTCAGGGCGAGGAGCCTCCCCTCGTGTCGTTCCATGCCAAAAACACTGTTTTCCAACTGATTATATATCCAAGGTATGGAATGATGTATACAATGATAGCTATTTGTTAGTGCTGTAGCTTATCTGCGAAGGAAGTAGAATAGCCTATACTGTTATGCGAATGGAAACAACGGCTGGTATGATCATGTAAGCTCTAAAGCTGGCTTGTCTGGTTATTTCCCGATGGGGTCCGGTATGTTTTTGTGTACGTATTCTATCTCTGGCATTGGCTTAATTTTGCTAAGTTACAAAGGTTAGCAATGCAAATATTAAGTAGATGAATATTATTGCTATAACACTAGTAGCTGTATACAGCGGGCAGCTTCTCCGAGCACTCTAGACCAGGGAGCTGTACCACTGCTACGTTAGTCAAGTGTGGGTTAAGGAGGCTGTTATGGTACTGGAAGACACTGAGGATGCAAGTTACGAAGCTTAACATCGCATATCTAAGCAGACAGACTTCATTGCTATGATGATAGTAGCTGTGCACGGCAGCCTCTCTAAGTACTTCAAACCGGCATTCTTTTTTCTTTCTTTTTTTAACACTTGAACACAAGTTGAGATTTCCCAGTTCTCATTTATTCCTACTTAATTCTTTTCCTTCTTTAAATCTACTCTGCGTGCTGTAAGAAGCATCATTGCCCTTTCATTTGACGCGTCGTAAGTGTTAATGCGTGCCTGTCGCGACAGGCCAACCCGTTATTATGTCAATTGACGTGAACCGCCACCGGAACAACAGTTACGGAATTATTGTCAGGACATTTCTTCTCAATATGTAGCATTTCAAAGAGTTAATGCCGATTCTCGGATCCTGAATTTCTTTCACTTACGTTTCGCAGCAAGCTGGCCAGTTTTCTGATTCTCCACAACGCCTTCTATCGCCGGCGGCTACAACAGTCACCCCTCCCTCGGCTCTAGGCAGTGCGCCAGAAGAATTGGCCGATCAGACTTTACGAGACGAGATTGCTCGATAGCATTATGCGAGCTGAGAAAAGCACCTGGCATACTTTATCTTGGTCCCCTTTAATTTAAATTACGAATTTTGTTGCCTTGTCCCGCACTGAGATTCCACTCCGCTTCGCAAGCAGCTTCTTTGATCCCGGTTGGTCCATTTGTTTTCCTTTTAGATGATGAATCCATGAATGTTGCTGATATAGTTCACTTCCGATCCATATTCGATCCGCCGAACGCGACCTGACTATGTCACTGGAAAGGCAAGCATCGCAAGCTCACGGTCTCCCAACAACAAAACAGTCTCCCAAAACAGCCAGCTACTTGCGCACGTATCCCGACGGCCCAAGGGATGATCCTCCTCAGGTGTATTGGTGGACTTCAACGGCATCATTCCCGAGACCTTCATGCCTATCCTCAGGAATCTCCAAGCTATCAAGCGGGAAAATTATATTGCATTCCAGAATTGGATCTTGCCATCAGCTGAAGAGAACACCTCTCTAAGCGCGGAAACGAGGTTTCGCATTCCCCTTGGATTACATCTCGAAGACGAACAATCGAAACATTCAGCTCTCCAGCCAACAGTTTCCCCAAACAGTCAATTACTTGCGCACGTATCCCGGCGGCCCAATTTATGATCACGGCCTAAGGCATGATCCTTCGCCCCCCAACAAACAGTTTCCCGAAACAGTCAATTACTTGCACACATATCTCGAAGGTCCCAGTGAGGATTCCTCGCCGGCTCTCCCGGTGGGCTCCTCCCTTTCTCTCCCAGTGATGGTTCCTCCCCAGCTCTCCGCAACAACAAAACAGTTCCCCAAAACAGTCAACTACTTGCGCACGTAGTTGGAAAGTCCTAGCAAAGGGTTCCCCGCCGCCTCTCAAACAACACACAGTTCCCTGAAACGGCCAACTGCCTCCCCGCCGGCTATCCAGCAACAAAACAGTCCCCCAAGACAGTCAGCTACTTGCACACGTATTTCGGAAGATCCAGTAGCACAATCAAGGAGGACCGAGTTGTTATTACTCTTACAGAGAGTCAAGAGGCCTATCGGCTTAAGTCCGACAGACAGTATCGATAACTATCTAGCAACCCCCTTTGGTGCAGTGGTATAGCGCGCTCTCTTGCAGACTCCTTAGGGGGCCAGCCAAGCACGCAAAACGTGAAGGAGATGAGACCCGGGTTCGGGTCTCGGAAGGGGGAACTGTCTTTTTGCGCCTCTATGCTGCTTTCATACTAAGCTATAGTGTTTGAACCCAGGGGTTTGGAAGTGCAAGTCCGGTGCCAGATCCCTGCCTAGCGAGGTAGTTTGTTAAGTACGTGATTGCGAATTCCGATGAACGTTTTGCTGTCCAAAGCATTCACTGTGGAGTTGTTTCTCGTCCACAAAGATCGTACAATCACAGGTTTAAGTAGACGCCATGATCAAGGGGCTTGTACAAGAATTCTTCCAATACGTACTATCCGAGCAAAGGTGAAGAGGTGTTTCGGAATTATATCACAGAACTCCAGAAATTCGAAATCAAGGCAGTGTCCATGTTTCAAGCTGCCTCAACGAGCTTCACCCGTAATGTAACTGTTGAAGGTTGATCCGATATGACTCTTTCCATACATAACGTGGAGCTTCGGAGCACGTCAGAATGGCATATTGAAATACCGATCCATTCATTGTGTCTCATTCTCTGCGTCTGTGACTTTGGAAACAATGGGAACAGATCAACTCTCTGCCTGTAGTGATACCATGTAATCACTAATAAGCTATAGCGCGCCATATAATTCTTAGTCAACTGATGAGTCATAATCACCTTGGGAGACACATGAGAGACTACCGGCCTTGCGCCTACCACGATGAAAGGATCATTAGATAATCCTGACCAACACCCAAATTACTATCACCACCTTCGACCTGGAGCGAAAGGCTGCGCAAATCTAAAGCGCCTGTTTGTTAGTTTCATCGCCAATCCTGGCGATAAATACAAATCCCCCATTGCGCAATGTCATTTAGTTTCCAACGTGTTTGCCGCTCAACAAGTTTCAACTGTTTGGCAATGACTGCGTTCTTATATACACAGAATAAATACATGACATACATGCGAGGTCTTGCAATTTTGAGTTGGATCTGCTTTTCAGTCATGATTGTTCAATCACAAAGGAATAACACTTGTCTAACAGACTTGATTGTTCTGACGAAGTACACTACATGTGGCTCGTCATTTTCCATACTGAACAAGTGTCGAGGAGCTCAGCAACACAACACAAGTCAGATGTGATGACCAGAGGTCATCCTCCCTGCTGGGGCTGAGTATCTACCCGTGACTAACGCATTTCCCTGAGTTAGTACGTATCGTTGCATTGGCACCGGTCGCTTGGTTGTCGCGAAAAAGCGCGCTTAACGCGTTTCAGAGCTATATCTAGTAACAGTTGCATGACAGTGCAGGCAGAATTTATGTGAAGCACAATCCAAAGATCAAGGTGAATAGGCGCACGGACCATAGCCAATGAGGGTTGCAGTTTAAGTCAACAACAACAACAACAACAACAACTCGAGCTTCCTTTTCTCTTCCTCGTCAACTATCTCCAACTTCACGCTGTGAAGTTTTTTTCTCTGCTCGCCCGCCTTCCCGCTCGCCGAAACGTTTTTTTAAACGTTTTTATTCATTTTCTCGGTGATATACTTCGTGTCTATCTTTTCGAACTCGTACCCTTTCGCTACGCGCTCTGAGTAACTGAACTGCGACGCTTGACTGCGGAAGTGAATCCTTGTGGAAGGACTCCCTCGGGAAGACTTTTTTTTTCTTCGACTCCGGTCTTAAGTACTTCCTCGGTATAACAACGATAACGTCAATTTCGAGGCAAATGATATACCAAGTACCTACAGTTTACAGTTCGGCTAACATTCAGCTTTACAGTCAACTCACTCATCATGTTGCAACAACCAGTGAAGAAGGGAGAGTCCTCCGGTAGCGCCACTGGCAATACCAAGCCTGCCAAAGGCAAAGGCAAAGGCAACAAGGGCAAGGGTCCAAAGTCCGATGCAGAGGGTCAGAAGACTGGCCCTACGAGGTCTACCTACGTGGCTTGCGCGCTTCTGTTAGTTCCACCATCCTCATGGGCAACTGATTTATTGACTAAGTGTTTGAGTTATGGTGATGCTGGTCCTATTTTGGCCTGCCATGAAGCTTTGGGCGTTGAGACAAAGATCAGCCCTCGCTTGACTCTCTTCGTGAACAAGGACAGCCACCCGTACTTTGGGGCTCAGCTGACAATCCCTCGCGACGATGGCCAGAATGTCAGCGAAGACAAAGGCTTCGGGGTCTGTCATACCTGTGAGTCCACTGCATAGTATTTGGGGCGTGAGTTGTCACTAACCCAATTGATAGACGAGCAGTCTACTGTTACGTCGCTTCCCAGCGACCATATGATCACCATCAGGTTCCCCCGCGGAAAGATCGCGCGCTCTTATGATCCGGTCCCCGTGTCTGTCAGGACCAAGTTCCCTGCAATTGAGAAATGGGAATCCTTCAGCTACATCACAGTTAAACTGAACGATGGCGCTTACCCTACCATCGACGGGTACGCCAAGCCTTTCGCCAACCCGGTCGACCGCGACCTCGAAGGATGGGTCAACGACAACACGCCGATGACCGAAGGCGTGACAATGCTCGATATGTTGCAGCAGCGAGTATTCTTCTTCGTTGTCAAGTGGGCCCCTGGACCAGCTTCCAAGAACCTTGGCGATCAGCATCTGCCACCCCCGTTCGATCACGGCTACCCTGCTCAGCCCTTGGACCGGAGTGAAATGATTGCTATGGTCGATAGCAATCCTGGGGGGGAATTCTTGGCGTCCTACGGGTATGTTGTTATGTTTGCTTTCGTCACACTTAGGTTGTACTAAAGGCAGTACCAGCTTCAGCAACGATCACGACCACATGACCGTGGTCAATCAAGCCAACATCCAGGACCTCCTGTGGGTCGATCGAGAGTCCGAGACGGTACGTCATTCACTTGTCATGATTTTCCTGACACCATATTGATGTTCATATAGATCGCCGATGAAATCCACAGGGCTTACTTCGTGACCCCTGAGACTGGCGCTGCAACTGACGCCAGGACACTCTATCTTGTGGTTCCAGTCACGAAGGTATGGAGAGATGCGCACGACGCAGCCTGGCGACGCCTGACGAAGAACGATCTCCTTGCCGTTCGGATCTACGAGACGGTCACCCCAAAGGGTGAAGAGTACAAGACGGCTGAATGGTATGCGATGGGTTACCTTCCGAGTATTCAAAGTTAATATCTAACATAATACAGGACTGCTCAGCTGATGGACTTCCCTGGTGGTATTGATGCTCTCAATGCACACCCCATTGAAGATCACGAGATCGTCCTGCGTGTTCGCTGCAACGACAACCCTGACGTTATCGTTCGTGACTTCAGCAACCGCCCAGCTGCCGACGCCGCACTCAAGGAAGACAAACAGAAGTAGAACACTGTTTCTCTTCTCTTTGACGCAGGCTTTCGTGAGGTTATCCGAAAGGTTGGGCATGTGGCGGACTTCCATCCCCTGGCAAAACCCAGCAACGCCGCACACTGGGGTCTGGTCGACAAGCGTGGCAATCTGGTGCCCTCCAAGGAGATGACCACACAGCAGAGGTTGACATATGATCATGTCACTTTCCGCATGGAGGTTCATCGTGCTCTTCTCCGGGGAAACGGTTTCTACGATGTGCTCATTCCGCAGTTCACAGAGGAGGCCGTTGCTTCGTTGGGCAACCAGACGCAGAAGCTGAACCTGCACCAACATGTCCAAGAGCTGCCCTGGAGTAACTTCCTCGACATCGAAGACAAGAAGTATGCCCAGTGCATCGTCGACCAAGCTCTGCCCGAAGATCGAGACCGCTTCCGCGATTATCTGAGCTACCGGCCCCTAGAGCTTGGCCTTATTGCTTCGGTAAGTTTAGAATGTCCACTCCAATCAGTCCTTGCTAACACCTATTCCTAGCCAGCAGGTTTTGGCAAGACAACGGCCGGCGCTGCAGCAACGCTTGCGATGCAAGCGAAGTTCGGTCAGATCCTCTGCTCGGCGCCCACACACGTCGCGGTTGACAATTTTGCGAGCCGCCTTGACCAGATCACCCGCTCCATTGCTGAGCAGTACAACAAGGGCAAGACGGCAGATGATCCAAGCCGTCTACGCCATCGATTTGTGCTTCGTGTCTTTACACTGGACAACGAGCTCAATGCCTTCATGGACCTCTTGGAGAATCCTGAGAAGATTGATGCTGCTGGTGGAACAGGCCAATGGTCTCCTGACTCCCGTTGGAAGCTGCCTCTATCTCTGGCATACTGGTTCTTGGTTTTGCTCCGTTCAAAGGCGGTAACTCCGTTGCATCCCGATGCGAGCCTGGCCCTTCACAAGTTGCAGAAAGATTTCGACAAGGTCCCTTCCTTGTCTAGCCTTCGCGACGTAAGTCGTTGGCACCTACGTTTCGATATCACGCTAATGAATATAGGTGGCCACCGGAAGAATGAGCTGGGCCGACTTCAGCAGCAGCAAAGTCAACCCCAACTATAAGGCATTCATGGTCAACATCATGAACGAGGCGGACTTGTTGTGCACCACTTCGGCCAACACCGCACGCAGGCCTGTGTTGGGCTGGAAGACGCTCCGTGCCAACGGCGTTGCTGTCGACGAGGCCGGCAACAGTATATCTATTGCCTTCACATACAACTTCCATTACTGACATACACATAGTGAACCGGGCCGATCTTTACGGTGTCTGGGGCAACACCTTGCTCCCTTGCTTCTTGTTTGGGGATCCCCGACAGCTCCCTCCCACCGTCATGACGACCAATGAGAAGGACGGTGCCGGTAACCTCCTCAATCGCTTTGGTCCCGATGGCTTGGTGTCACCGTTGGCCTTCTTCGTGGGAACCGGTATCCCGGTTTATCGACTCAAGACTCAGCTGCGTATGGCTAATGGCATGTTCGACATGATCTCAAAGATCATCTACCCCGACGTGCCGTTCAAGGTAAGTTATTTGGCTCATAGTACATATCCCCTTTCAAGGCTAACTTGTCACAGTACGGTCCTGGTTCCGAGGTTGACCTGCCTGCTCACAAGGAAGGACGCGCGATCGAGGCCTTCTTTAGAGGCAAGTTCCCCGAGTTGTCTCCGGCCCCCGAGGGCAAGCTCCTTCCCATCTTCGTACACTGTAAAGGCTCCCGCGTTTTTACTGATCCACGAACACTGTCGAAGATGAGCAAGGATCAGGCAAAGATTGCCCTTGATTTGCTGGTTGAGGCCGTCAAAGCCAAGAAGGTCGACGCTTCTCGTATCGTGTGCATCTCGCCCTATTCCGCCAATGTCGGGCTCATCGATAAGATGAGAAAGGGTCGCCAGTACGAGGCTCTGCAAACAATGCAGCCAGCCTCAACTGTAGATTCCTTCCAGGGGCAAGAGAACGATGTCGCCGTCGTCATTATGGGCACGGCTCATCCTTTCCCCGGGCCCGGCTTTACCTGCAATCCCAAGCGGCTCAACGTCATGCTGTCTCGCCAGAAGTCAGCACTCATCATTGTTGGCGATATCCACGTCGCCGACAAAGCGGCTCGGTACCAGTTCATAGACGAGTCGACTGGTGAGAAGCATTATGTTGTGGGCAGAGCCATCAACGACGTCTACGGCAAGCTGCGATCGTCGAAGAGGTTTGTGACTGTCGAGGTTCCGGCCAAGGTGAAGGCTGCGGGTGAAGGCGATGGCAAGGACAAGCCTCAGAGCAAGGCTGGTAATGGCAAGGGAAAGGGCAAGGAAATGGCGGCTTAAATTCTGCTAGGTAGATAGTGTGAACCAGCAGTTCAAGAACAGAATTCGCCCTGAAGTACTTGTCTCGCAGTTCCTTGTCATTTTCGTTCCCCTCATCGAGCTATCGATTCCAAACGAGCACAGTATCCTCTTAGGCTTTATGCAGCAGTGTATGATCAATTTGGATTATGCATACTAACGATAAAGTATAGGCGATGTGAAGCTTGATTTAATCATTGCTTAATTCCAGGCTCTACTGCTCAACTACTGCTATAGCGACGCGAGTGGGACGGCGGCCAATTGGCCTATGATCCGCCATCCGAACATCGGTCTTTTTCCAATTTACTCGGTGCATCTTTGAAAGCATCTCTACAGCATGGCAAGGGACGTTTGAAATATGATCCTGGCCCCAAAAGGTCCAATGCAATCTGAAGAACGAACGCGGAAATACTGCAGCTTGAGATATGATCTTGGGTTGCTCCTACTTGCTCCGCGAAATGCATCTTGCGAAATGGTCAGTCTAGTGTAGAACCACGCTTAGGGCTACTAAGATCGTGCATAGGGTGCCACCTATCGCCAGCACTGCCTCCAGCAAACAGTCAAGCACATCCACCTCGAGAGGTGATTCAAAGACCACAGAACTTAATAACACGTTCGCAGGTAGCTAACAGTTGCGGTCACCGGGGTATCATATATCACCAGCATCACCTCCAGTAAACGGTCAAGCATTTCCACCTTAAGAGGTATTTGGAAAATTACAGCACCTACTTTCTTATCATGAATTCCAAATAAAAGACCAGAAGTAAGTAGCATATTGTCTTTCTTTACTTAGTAATATTTACCGTCTTAAAAGGCTTATGGGTAAAACAAAGCTTAAAGAGAACCAAGCATCCCTAACCGCGCCTGCTTAACCAGAACAAAAAGACAAAAATATACCCCCCCCCCCCTACAGGGCTCGAATCTGTGTCCTCTCTATTCCGACCAACGACAGCTAGTACTCGGGTTCTAGCTGTGATTCCCGGAAAAGGAGCGCGCTGCCAGCTGCGCCAAGGGGAGTATTTTTATTATTGGCAGATGCAAGGCTTTCACTATCCATAAACCTATGCCCTGTTGTATTGCTAGCTTATGGTCCCAGTAAATGTCGCTATGCCCTGTACCCAATCTAAAGCCAAGGCTAATCACAAAATGGTCTAAGAATGGATATTGCAAGGAATCCCGAGGTAAGAACCCGAATTATAGGTCGATTCATTTCTTTGTTGTTTTGTGAAAATATCGCCCAGTCCGGACTTCCGTTCAATGGGCTCCGTTATTTCGTCAGAAGTACAAGCCTTTAGTGGCCTATCTGCCTTTTGTAATCAGAAGGCATGTTTTTGTTTCGCTTCAGCCCATCTACGAGATTTCGTATGCACAAGTTATGGAACATGGCTCCAATGTCCTGTGGCTCCTCATGTCCATTCTTTTTATTTTTCTTCTTACTGAGATGGGATGACCCCCTCTTCCATGTAGCCCTCTTCATGCGACCTTTTATCGATGACCATCTGCACTGCACCTTACTAAATCCCACTTCGCCATCATAGCAAAGTCTACCAACCGCGAATCACAATCAATCTGTTCTGGGTACCTGGTTATGCAGTGATGGAACGCATTCTACAAAGGGTACAAGAACTACAAGAATCGTATCTCCATGTAATAGGGGTTGCGTGCGAGGAAGAGAAAAAGCCAAGAGAGAAACAAGAGTGAAGGTAGTCAGATTCCCACCTCTGACCCCCAAAGCCTTCGTCAGTGGGGAACTGCTACAACACCATCAGCCAACCCCACCCTACCCAAGTTAGGCAGCAGAAACTATAAGACTGAGGAGCGAGATATCGACAGCAAGAGGGGTGGTAATGTAATACGACACGCACCACACATCACCTGCACAGTCAAGTGCTCGCACTTCATTTAGTCAGTTCAGATATGAATCCATTCAATCGGCCTGAAGCCAGAATGATCAATGTGTGCACTACCGCCAATATACCACAAAACACCTCTCAATGACAACGATCAATTCTGCAACCATGACCCATGTATATGTCAATTAAAGATAGGCAGCTCGACACTGAGCGTCTTGGGTTCAGACACTCACGGTCTCAATGGCCGTTTCCCAAGTTCAATTATGTCATCATCAGCCATGCCATAGGTACTGAAGTCTGCTCCTTCCCAAACTAGAAAGTAGAAGGAGCGTCGTCATGATGGGTCCACCCAATGACACAAGACACGAACAGAGGGAAGGAGCTCCTTCTTCCGGATGGGTAGGGCACCCACATCTGTTCCATCGTGTCTTTGAGGGAAAAAAACTTCTTCTCTTCCCATCCCATGCCATTGTCTGCGTTCCGAGACTGTTTCGTTTGCTCTCGTCGTCTTCGGAGAAAACGTATTTGCGCTGTCCTGTCTTTGCCGCCGCCGCCGCCGTCAACCTTCTTTCCCCCTTTCCCCTTTCCCCTCTTCCCTTTCCCCCCGTCTGTTGCAGACTCCCGAAATACACGGTTACCGACACCTGAGGGTGGCGGTATAT